>JAUELF010000017.1:1507697-1518585 GCA_031471495.1 Clinocardium nuttallii
CCTCATATAGATGCTTTCTGACGCCTCTGCAGTAGACAGCTTTTTGAAAACATAGTGACAAAAGAAGAAATTGCACAAAACATGCCATTTCTCCTTTTGCCACAATGTTTTCACTTTAAGGTTATCCATTCAATTTTAGAGTTTTCCCAGTATTTGACAAAAACTGTTGCAAAGTCATCTGCTGCAGAATTGTAACGAGGGAAAGGGTTAAGAGGGATTTTCCACATTTATCCCTGAATTACAAAGTGCAGACTTGTTGTATGTCGGTAAGGGTCAATATATCCATATAATTTATGTAACAGAATATTCCATTAAATAGAACGAACAATGCACTGTCAAACGTGAACTACTATCTCCCTTTAATCTTTGAATAACTAAAGAAACATCAGTAAAATTGATATTTGGCTGTGTGTAAGTGTTATTTGCCACTTTGAAATTTTCTTCTTAATTATAAATGAAAAATATGAGATGAACAATAATCAACAAATATATACTTTTTTCATTTTTTTTTTATATATCAAATGTGACTAACAGATCAAAACAAAATGTTGAACATGGGATTTTTTTTGCTTAATGACTTTTTAACAAGATTGTAACATTTTTAACAACAGTAAATCAACAAGGAGGGCAATGATCTAGCACTACGGTTAGCTTGGCAGACAACAAACCAGAAATGTATGGCTTAATGCAAAGCATTGTTTTCTTTACCCATTAATTAATACATGTATTTTAAACACTTCCAAATTGAAAGCATCTTTAGAGAAGAATAGTTAATCTAAACAAATGAAATTTTCAATCTACACTTCATAAAACACTTCTCCTTTTCTCACAATATTTAGAAGTTAATTATTGCTGCAGTGGCTTCAGTTGTAGTCCATATCAGGGAAAAGGTTGATATGTGTTGATTTCAGATTTTCTATCAAATGACCTAAATGTTACCAATTTCGGAAACATTAGTTAACTTTACTTTTTGCTTTACAGATGCATTGCAGTATTTGCTAACAGTAAATTATCCCCTTCCCAAATGCAAATATTGAAAACATTGTGGCAAGGGAGACAAATCTTCTATTGCCACAATCTCAACTAAAGTTATACTTTCATTTAAACAGGTTTTCATTGTTTTTGCCTGGACTATTATTCTAAACTCTGTTTTGCTAAAATGTTTTCAGAAATTGTCTATATATGGTTAACCTCTCACTATAATAGACGGTTCAATGTTCTAAAATAATTGTCTTCTCTTAAGCGTTTTTGCGTTCTGATGGTGTATTCATTTTAAATAATCTAATATAGACAATGACAAGAAACTGGACAAGATGTGATACCTTACAAATCAAGATTAGAATAAGAACAAACATAAGCGTATCTCAACAGCCTTGTTTGTCAAGTTGATGTTCGAGCCTTCTCACCAGCAAAGGAATCAAGAGTTATGGCTCTTTCTTTACCCGTGATAAGAATTTAGCATCAGTTGAATGATTATTTTTTTACTCTGTAGACAAAGAGAAGTTGCTTTAATTATTTTTTTTCATCTGACAAAAGTAAATTATATATCCAAACAACAAAAAATAAATTATCTAAATCAGAACTAAACAACTAACATATATACATGGATCTAGTAACCTAACGAAAAGCAAAAAGAAAAGTCAAACACTGCCAGATATGAACCATGCCACATAAAAACTAACCAATGTTCAATGGCTATTAAGATCAGACTACCAGTTTGCAATGAATTTGTATGTGCATACAAAAATACACCCTTTCCCACATATATTTTATGCATCTACAGCGGACTTTGGGGAACATTTTTGCAAAGACAATTACTCCTTTTATTTTATGGATATTTTTCACATTTGTGCCAAGATGATTTCAAAGTCGTCTGCTGCTAATTTGTTTTATGTAGTAAAGGGTTAGATTAAATACTTGATTGGCAAAGCTGACTTATCTGGATTTTTTCTCCTTTCAAAATACAGAAGGTAAATTTTTCAATGACACAGCCCAATTATGTGTAATAAAAACACAAACAGCAATATTAACACTGTAAAATAAATCAACATCATTGTAGAACTCGGACCAATTACTTCTAATCAAATATTTCTTACTACTCCCTTCAATTTTCATCTCATCTCAATTGAGATGCCATTTCACTGCATCTTAAACCAACTTAAAACATAAAACCATTTACCCTTACCCAAATACAGACACTTTCAGACGCCTCTATAGCAGGAGATATTTATATGCCTTATATGATTATATGCTCATGATGAGCAATTCCTCCTTTTGCCGTAATGTTTTCAACTCTATTTCATGATTAAACTCTCATTTTTTAATGCAAAAATCTGCTGCAGATGCGTCTGAAAGTGGGAGGGTCAGAGAAGTTGCCATCTTCTTAATGTTTCTAATTATAATAGGCCAAGTAACTTTTATTATTTGAGAAAGAGGAATAACGCTATTCAACTTTTCATTAACTAGTAAATGAAATTTGTTTAAACAATCAAACTGGAATGGAAGTAAGCAAGAAACAACATCCAATATATAACTGAAGAAATGTCTCATTGTCATGGTCACAGAGAACAAACCATTATTGCTATTTGAAAGTCATCAAGTATGTACGGCCACCACTAGCCATAGAAACAAGTACCTTTTCATCTTTACGGTATAATGCATATCTATTAATTAATCAGCATAAATCCAATAATTTTAAACTTAAACAAAATTTCAAAAGTCACAACAAATGACCAATCTATGTGGCACATTGAACTAGACTATTTTTTACCTTTGATACTACAATAATTCAGATGAAAAAGCAACTTTAAAACGTTCAATGAAAAACAAGAGTAAGTTGCTGCCCCTGAAATGCTGTTGTTTTTTTCTAAGTAAAAATGTTTCCAAAAGCTTGCCTATAAACTATTATAACTGATTCAAATTCCTATCAAAACTCATGCTCCTTTGCTACAGAATATAACATGTATAAATCTTTGTATAAAAAACCCCATCAAAATACATGATTTTGGCAAAAATGTATTGTGAAACATAAAGAAAGAAGGCCCCAGAGTTAGACAACATCAAAAGCAACTGAAATTAGGTCACAGATATAAATGCCAAACCAAAAGAAGTGCCTTTGTTGCACAACACCTATATGCCGATACTATACTTCAATTTGAATCTATGGCACAAAACAACTTTTGGGCTACAGCAAGTTTTATCTAAACAATATGAAAATGATATCATTTGACTCCGGTTCTATTGTTACCAGAAACATGCTGTTTCAAAAAAATAAAGAGTCTGCCATGACAATACAAAGTTTATTTGGTCAGTTTCCTAAAAGAGTTGTTTGAATAACATGTACTTGCTTGAAACATGTTTTGCTTAAACCTAGTATTTAAATAATGACTTTCGTCGTTACTGTCAGTGATGTCAAAACCTCCAAAGACCTTGTGTTTGTATACATTGTGGCTCACAAATCCATCATATTCTACTTGTATCTAGATTCAAATTTGCATCAAACATTTATGAAAATCAACATTAAATGTCCTTTCAAATTTAGTTTCTTCAGAGACTGTCAGTTAAGATTTCTAAAAGTGACATATGCTGTTCATGCAATACAACCAGGGTTTAAATGCATTAAACGTTTACCGATATACAAAATATTACAAAAAGCTTCCTATGAATCTGTGACCCAAATATAGAAATTCATACTGTTTCTATGACAACACCACCTACAAAAAACATTCAGATATGAAATGCATATACAATAAACATTCAAATATTAACAATCTGTGTAAAAACAACTTCAACTTTCAATACATGCCCTACCCCCGGGACAACAAACCCCCAAGGGGCACCATCAACAACATGAATTTTACTCAGGAATCTATGATCACTATGGAAATGAAGAGATAATTTTTTTTTCCAAAACTTCTTAAACAAAGCTTTAGTTTCGCTGTTTGAACTTCAACATATTTAATTGACTGGTTCTAGTCTAAAATTACTCTTCCGTACACTTTCATGGCTTCCATTGCAAAAAGGCCAAAGATGTAAATGGAATCCATCAGATCATTTGAATTGACACACCTGTTCATCACAAATTCCTGAGTAATTTTCACTCTTTCATTAACATTAATATATGGATTTTTAAGGTAAGCCTTTCCGCACTAATTTACAGATTTTATAAAATGTACATCAATTCCCTTTATAGACATTTTGAATCTCAAAGGTGAAGGAAGAAGTAGTAGGCAAGAATAATGGGACTAACGGATATATAACCAGGATCTTTAATTTCATGCTTAGACTAGCTGTACTTTCTATTAAGATTGTCAGTAAACAGTTTTTGCATATTTCAAAGGTTAAATGACTTTTGTGTATCATTTATTGTTTTATTTTAGTTATATGACTTTAGGCCACTTGCAATAAACAAAAATATATTTAAAAAAATACCAACAAGATACAATGACCAGAATTAATTCACTGCTAAATGTCAACTGTATAATATTAAACTTAAATTATTAAAGACAGCAATATTATTTTACAATAACATTTAATTTTCACTTTTATTGTAAAAAACTTATTGAAGCCTCAGAGAAAAGTATCCATTGGTTTTGTTTACAATTAAATTTAAAAGGTTTTGAGACTCATGACTAAGGGGGGATACTGAAAGTTTCAAAGAAAGAAATGAACTTTAATTCATTCATTGTTTTTGATTTACCCTTGCCATGCAAAATCAGATATTTGGCAAGCAAGTGAGTTTTATTCTTATTTTATATGGGACCAGTCGAAGATGTGTTCCTTGATTGGTTTCTTTTGAAAATGGCATCACTTCAAGCCAATCAGATACTAGTGTTTTTTAGACTGGACCCTGGAATTATTAAATTGTTTAGCATTTAAAATCTCACCACCATCATTTTGTTTTGAGCAATACTAATATCAAAGATTAACAAGTAACAGACTATCATAACCAAATTTTTACTCTAACATGTCAAATTAAAGCATGTGGTAAATTTAGCCATTTCCCTCATAGAATTATTAGATTCTTGGTTATAACATTGAACACAAAATTGAAAAGGAGCAATTACTCACTTTCCAAAAATGTTTTCACTGTATCCAAAAATATATATTCAGCCTTTTATGTCATCACAACTTTGCAGATGTGATATATTGTCTACTTGTATAATTTCAAAAACAGACAACTGGTGAAAATGCCACCAAGACGTAACAAGCTCTAGATTAACAGTGTGACATGTCAGAGTGAAATGACAGCTATAACACATCCTATTGGTCCATCAATTGTATAAAGAAAACAAACAAAAGGGGCTGATGATTGCCATGGGAAAATAAAACGAGCCATATAACATGAACATTATATTATAACAGGCTGCATAACCTGAACACATAATCGGAAATTTGCCATCAGAAAATCAAGATCAGTCTGTGCAAAGGGCAGCCTTATCATGCTAGAAGAATCTAGAAGCTTCTGGAAAATTGTTATGATCCAACACTTACGCTTTCCCACATATAGACGCTTTTTGACGCCTTTGAAAACACTGTGGCAAGAGTAGTAATCGCTCATGAGATTTTCTATAAACTTCTTCTGGTACTACTACAAGAGGTTTAGACAAGGAAGAGTTATCAGGTCCTTGCCTCAAAATGTCACTATGATCCTATGTTGTGGGGACTAAAACATTCAAATTGATGAATTTTTGTTTGGTACCAACATCATAGGATTTGATGAATTCAAGTTTTATGTCCCTTATCAAAAGCTTGGTATTTTTTAGAGTTTGAGCTTAAATCATACAGCCGATCAAGTTCTTTTAAACCTTTCCCATATATAATTAATCTGCAGCATAACTATGAATTATCTCTATAATTTAAAGTATAACGTTTGACTACAGTAGAAACACGTTTGACAAAATGAGAAATATTGGTCATCATGAGCAATTTCTTTTTGTCACCCAGTTTTCAAAAGTCATCTGCTGCAGATGTGTCAAAATGCATTTGCAAGTGGGAAAGGGTTCAAAAGTGAACCTATTGTATTCTATCATCAAACAGACCTGTAACAAATGTGGAAACAAATTGACAACCCATGCTATGGTCAACTATTTTATTACAAAAACACAAAATTGAAAATACTTTGTTTTCCTAATATTACTATTTTATAAAAAGAAAATTAACAATGTAGCAGTTTTTAACACAAAATCAACCCTTGGTATTCATTTTTTTTTCTAAGATGTTTAACATCAATTTTTTTTTTTAAATCTTATATATGATATACCTTGCAACATGTACATATAAATCCCTCAACGAGATAAAAAAAAAAAAAAGTAGAAGAAAGAAAACATTATGCTACTATTACGGACATGTGACATCAAATACAACCAATCAAGTACATTCTACAAGTTATCTATGAAATGAACAATATATTCATATAACATTTATCTTCTACCATGAAATGAAACCATAAACTTACTGTTCTCCCAATGGAAGTTTTTGGCTAGTAATTTTTAATGTCTATTCAGAACACAATTTCAATTAAAGTCAAAACATTTACAATTGATTTGATATAACAAACTCAAACAGAAAGTATCCGTGTAAACAAAAGTCTATCATCTTTACCAAATTCTTATCTATGCCATGTTTATGTTTTCATTTCATGAACTGTCACTCACTTTGCATATTTTACAATCGGATATAAAAAAACCACACCTCAGACAATAGAAAAAAGGCATTATGTTAGTAATGGATGAAAAATGAAGCATCAAAACAAGCAATACACTAGTGTTCAAATAGGTACAAAAACTTGATATACTTTATGGCAATTTCATTCAGTATTTTTATGTGTTTTTTCATAACTATCTTTTTTTTTTATAAAAAATGCAGTATAACAGTAAAAAATATTCATACTTTGCCTTGCAAACTAAAACTTGAACAAACGGCTATAGAGCCAAAAGCACCTGTACTCTGATTGTAAATTTCCATGGAAACATATAAAGAATGAGTACTACAATTAATGAGAAATGATGGGTAATGATTTTTGATTACTGATTGAGTATTCACTGTCTACAACCTAACAATGCAGGTTTTGAGAAGAGAGAAGATCCAACATACATCACATCTGCAGCAGACGACTTAGAAAAGATCTAGGCAAAAGGATGGGAACATGCATAAACTAAAGTATCATTAATGAATGGAATTGAAAACATTCTGACAAAAGGAGAAAGTATGAACAATTTCTCCTTTGTCAAAATGTTTCTAAAATTTGTCTGCTAGGGTTAAAAGGATTTATAAATTTACTTCCAATATATTTTTAGTCATCAGAAATACAAATGTAAAAATCTGGAAACTGAAGTGTAAGTCACAAGAGTTAAAAACATTGTTGGAAAAAGAATTCAAAAATCAATTCTCTTTTCCCAACATCCTCTGTTGCAGCCCAATAACAACTTTAAACCTGCATTGCTACACTTTTCTTTTCCAAGTGCAATGATCTTTAAATCGACCCATTATTTTATAACATGTTATTTTGGGCTCTTCCAAAATTAATTTCCCACATAACAAGCAATATCTCATTTTACCATAATGTTTTTAAGTTTATCCAATAATAGAACTTTGATTTATAGAGTTAACTTTCAAATTGGTCGCCTGTCAAGTGTTATAAAATAATGATCAATTTCTCCTCTTCCAACAATGTTTTCTAGTAAAAAGTGATCAGTTACTGAGGTGTAAACATTTGGTTGTATCAAAGTGAGGGTTACTATGGAAACCAAGAGAAGGAGAAAGGACAAGACCAGGAATACCATTCAATGTGTAAATGACAATCAAACACTGAACTTATGCTGTACAGTGTCCCATTAACCTCTTTACATGTCATAACTTGTCAGTGCAATACATCAACTTTCAAACGATATTTGCAGCCATGAGGGGGATATTTCTAAAAATTTGATTCCATTTATCAAATGTTTTTAGTTATACATAAATCAACCTCGAGGACCTAGACCAGTCTGTGCAGTCTGATCAGGTACTTCCCTGTTCGCACATTTGGTCATAAGAGCATCCTGAAAGAGCTTTTGTGACTAAAATTTGATGAGATGAATGTAAAACCTGACCACCATTTATTAATTTACCAATAATTTAAAAATCCCTGTGAAAGATGCTTTTAGCATATAATATTTAATAACACAACTCTATTTCTTTGCTCTGATCTTTGTGAACAATATCTTTCTTAAATCTTGCATTATTTAGATCAAAGCAAAACTGTCAATGTTGAAAATTTTTTGAATAATATCGAGGTAATACTTTAATTTGGTTAAACACAATATAATTTGAAGGCCAACACTTATTTTGTTTTTTAAATCTACTTCTAAACAACAGTTAACGGTTACAGAAGACAAAAACACACTTTTTGAACACTAAGGGACAATAACCCTATAACCAGAGACATAGATCTTATCTATGTCTCTGCTATAACCAAGAAAAGATCAATACCATGTAATACTTGTACTAATTCAAGATGTTATTGTCAGTTGACATAATGATGTCTTAATATGAAGGTAGAAAGATGGGAAAGGGTTTAACAAAACCTGTGGGGAATTTTTTAAAATAATCAGAAAAATGTGAAGAGTTATTGCCCCTTTTATTTCATCATGCACAACCTCATTTATGAACACAAACCATATCAGCAAAGTCCTATGGGAGATTACTCTTTGCTTTCTTAGCACTGTGATTTGACAGTTTTCTCCCTTTCATTGAAAACATCACAAATTTCAATTGACACAATAATATACTTATTTATTTATACAACTTAAGTAAAAATTTGATTAAAAAAAAATGAAAAGAAAAACAGACATGAGATTTTGTTTTCTCACAATTAGCAAAATAACTTAATAAAAATGCTTTTATACTACAGCGTAATATACTTGTATATAATTTTAACATAGAGACTATCAATCACGTACAACAGTCAATATTACTAAATATTACACAAACAAATTCTAACTCAAGAATAAATTTACAAAAATATTCACAAATATAATCATTATTATCCTCTGGTAATGAAGGTGATGATGAACAACAGCATGCAATAGAAAAGAAGTTTTAACATACAACAATAATGGCTGAATTAACTGAGCAATTCTTTTGTAATAAATGAAAGGGCAAATTTACAGGTCGGGAACTCGGCATGCATAACAATTCCTTCTTCAAATAATTCCAAATAGCAATGTTTTTCAATGAATAAATGCAATCAAATTTTGTTATTATTTTTTTCTTCTATAAAATATTCTAAAATGCAAAATGTTTTCAAAAAATGTAGGATTAACTTAAGTTTATAGAGTTTGGTCAAATTCAAGATACTACCTCAAGCAAATACATGTTCGTGATTGTTTCATATTTGCAAATCTCTGAAATCCCATACAGCATGTAACTTACTATGAATTAAAGAATTGAATCATTTGCTAAAAAGAAAAACTTGCAATGAAAATTTTAGAAAGCAATTTCACTTCATATAATGAGACATGGTAAAGAGTGAAAGGATAGCAAACAATGGCTAGTTTTCCCTCAATATTTTCATAATATTTCATAGAAGTAGTTTTCTAGTTGGCAAGGTAAACTAATAAGAAAGATTGGGTGCTGAGAAAACCCTGTCATGTCTGTGAGATGTGGGATGATTCAAGCCCCGATCTAATGACCAATCATCGAGCTAAACAAAAGGAAATCAATACTAACTCCATTACTCATAATAAATGTTCTGAAAGATTCACACAATGGCATCCGGCCATCTGCCTCATATAACCCTTTGCTTAATATTAAATTTTAAAAAGTTTTGACTAAAATGATTGGAAATCTTCAACAAAGACTAGTGTTACTTTAGAGAGAAGAAAACATTGTGGTAAAATGGATAAAGGAACAACTCATTGTGGTTATTTTCTCCCTTTCACCCATCTTTTATAACAGCCATTTTCAGCAGAAGTGTAAAAGGTTGGCTAGAACAGGGAAAAATACTCCTTTGTTAACTCTTTGGTTCATCAAAGATCAGATATCTTTTTTCTTTCACAAACTAGGTCTAGGTCTTCCATTTTGCATTAAAGTTTTGTTTTTTAACTAGATTATTTTTATTTTCCTAAAAACTAAAAAAAAAACCTGGGGCTGTCTGGATTCTAACCCTTTTATATTATTTTATTTAACGAGAACTCCCAAAGATTTGTGGATATAATTTTTAAATCGTCTGCTGCAGATTTCTTGTAAGTGGGTAAAAGGTTAACTGTAAGATTAGTCAATCCAGTATTTTAGAATTTATAACAAAGAGAGGAGAAAACTTTAAATTAATGAAAGGCTAATTACAGAGCCGTCACAATTCAAGGAAAATTTACAACTTGACATTTTTCTTCAACTTTTTTGTTTCAATGAAGTGAAACAAGGCCTTTGTGCTCAAATTACCTAAGTAAAAAGAAAACTTTTTTGGAAACATGAATGATTAAAACTAATAATGATAGTGTCAATAAATGTCCAAGTACCTTATTGTCTTCACAATTGGATTGCTTCTACTGTGAATACCAATATCATATCACCCCCAATTTATTTGGGCTTTTGCAGATCTCTTGGATTTGGGAAAGGGTGAATCCTTGTGACTAATGAAAGATGATTTTTGAACAAAGACACAAAGTGATGGAGACTCAAATGTATTCTAAAGGGACTAGTTAACTATGTTGTGACAAAAATTAAAAACATTTAGAGAGAAAGAGTCGATCTTCATTATGTGTTTTAAGTTTATTGACTTAACCCTTTCCCACCTGCAGACACAATTTTGACGCATCTGCAGCAGATGACTTTTAGAAACAATTTGACTAACGAAGAAATTGCTCAAACAAGCAATTTCTCCTTTTGTCACCATGTTTTCAACTCTATT
>JAUELF010000017.1:1532532-1543482 GCA_031471495.1 Clinocardium nuttallii
AAATATGGGTTTTCATTAGTGTCAAATAGTGTCTATTTTTTTAGCTTTAACTACAACGTATCACATGAACTTCCAAATATATGGATACAATAACTTCAGAATGAGATTAAAACCACAAGAATATAAACAATTAGCATATCATCTTTCAAATATTGGCAGTTTGAGTGAAAACTTTTTTTTCATGGGCTGAAGTAGCAAAAAAAAAGCTCATCATAAGGCTTTTATAAATTGATCTAGCAAAAAAAAAAAGTCCACTACCATACCTTTTTTTTGTGTTTTTTTAATTTAACATATATCGAACTTTCAAAAACACAATATTACAACAAAAGTTAAATATTATGAAAAATCCGCTTTTCAGTTCAGTACATCCTTAAACAGATGACTTTCGTAAACAATATCGGAAAAGGGGAATTCTTTCAAACTTTACACGTAAAACGTATAACGTACGGGGTAGAGGGTTTATCCTTTCTAAAATACAACAAATCTGCAGCAGTAGATTTAACACACATCTATGTCAAACTGTGGAATGTCTCTATTAAATGAATTTGTAATTACTGAGAAGTTGAAAGCGTTGTGGTAACAAGAGGAATTGCTCATCATGATTAATTGCCCCGTTTGTTTCACTTGTAACATATTTTCAAAGTATTCTGCTGCGGAGTCGTCTGCATGTAGTAAATGGTCGAATTTGTTTATCTGTTTCTGGAGAATGGAGCCTTCACATCTTCCAGCTTTTTCTGTCCTAAGCGGCAGGCATACCTATCAATTTCCTCTTCTCCCTCAATGTTTTCAATTTTGTATTAAAGTATTTCTGTTGAAGAGTGTTATTTTCTCCTCAGCTATGTCGAGGTAAACAATAACATATTATTCACACTCATATGATGTTGTTGCATTACACACTATCACACGGATGACTCAGTTTTAACGGTTTCCCACTTGCAGATGCGCTGATTTGACGGTTCAGCAGCAGACGAAAACAATTAAAAAATGGGGAAAAACGACGAATTATTCATTATGAACAATTGATCCTTTTGTCAAAAAAATATAAAACTCTGTTCAACAGATAACGGCAATACTTTTCCATTTAAAGAGTTTTCATTTGTTTTGCGTAAACGTTTTCAGAGTCATCAGCGTCACAGTTGCGACAACTGGCAATACTCGTCTCTGTAAATACAGGGTGTGTAGGCAAAACAAAAGTTCGAGGCCACGAAATATGTGCCAATCTGACCTCTGGCTGCACTATAATGACATGCCATTCAACTGGGTAGCATATTTCACTTCAAAGGTTCCAAGTGGTAATGCATGTTCATCGGAGATGCGCTTTTGGACGTAAAAATACAAAGGAAGAACTAGAGCGTGATTTGTAATTTTCTTTTTTTATTTATAGTTTGTTTCGTGGTCAGTCTGATGACAGAAAGTCTAACTGCTCACAATGACAAAAAACTGTACAAAACACAACTTTAATTTGATTTAGATACATAATGGAAACTGCCATGTTTGTAGCCTCGTTTTTTTTTTAAATCTGATTGTGACGTATAGTTTTACATCACACTCTATGAATATATATATTTTGTTTTTTGGAATTGCGATTTGTGTGCGAAACAAATATATTGTGTTTTTATATTATCTTAGTAAACACAGACTACAAACAAGACGTCCCCATATTAACAAACATTACCATGTCAAAGAAAAACAATGTTTCCGTGTCTGGCGAAAATTGATCTTTTTTTACCCCGCCATTTTTGTTGCATCATTTAACATATAAATGCCCCAAAAAAACAGAGATCTAACTTCTTCTGTATGTTTTATTTTTGTCAGATGATGCGTCGAATAAGTTACATGCGACAGTGAAGGCTGCTGGACGGAGCTCTAGATAAGAGGAGTCGTTCAAATTCGAAAACATTTATTCCACACTCAAACCCTATGTTGTGAGTACTCAAAAGAATTTTCTCAGTGAGACTATTATTTTGATTACCCATAACATAGGGTTTGGTTGAGTCATAAAAGGATTATCGGTTGGAAAAGACCAGTTTACTCCCCCTAATATAGTCCGCTGTATAATAATTGGAGACTGTGCCATACCGAGGCTTGGCGTGAAACAGTTGTAACTAAAATCGGTATTTTTTTTAACAAGGTTAATCAACTCGACATTAAGTCTTTATAAGTCATTTATCTTGGTAAACAAAATGGAAATTTAGGTGCCATTGCTCGTTCTGAGCAATGGCACCTTAATTTGCATTGTTTACAAAGGGGTCAAAATTGCCCCTAAAGCAGGATTTTCAAAATAGGGTTTTAGTTACAACCGTTTCACACCAAGCCCTCGATACACTGCCCAGAGTTCAACTAGACCGGTAATCGCCAGACACGGCTCCAACAAACAAATAAATATCTTTGGTACGAGCTTCCGTACAGTCAGATCAAGAGAATATGACAGGCATACCACGTGGACGCTGCAAATGCATGCAAGCAGCATTTTAAATGCATTACTATAAAGTTAATCACCTCACAACTCGGTCTAAAATCTTTCATCGTTTCTTAATTATCCGTTTTCGTTCTTTATAAACAAACGGGATGCTATTTCGAGTTTTCTGTTAGATAAATACACACTTTGTCCTATCTATAAAAAAAGAGATTATCATTTGGATTGCATTTAATCTACACATAGATGCAGCACACTAAATGTTTAGCCTTTTCCAGACAAAAACTACTTACGATACGTATGCAGCAGACGCCGAAAGAAGCATCGCCACATGGTCAAATGGGTAATTCCTTTCTATTCAACATTGTTTTCAACTCTGTATAATCCCAAGTGTTATATTGTTTCCTCAGAGTTAGATTTTTGCTGACACCAACGAATCTAAAACAAGCATATCAGGTAGCATATAAACAATATTGTTATGGTTTTCCATAATCGAAATCGTGCAAAAAAGATACAAGTGTATTTGATGATTTATTTCTTTATTTGTCCACAATAATATGGCTGATATATTCCCACCCGAGAACAACTCAAGACAGCCCCAGATTATGCATATAGTTAGAAAACAAGGAATGGCACACAAAGATCGCTGGTAATTCTATGAACATCTAATTGATTTCCTCCAAAGTCCTAACCAAAGCCTTATGACCCAAATACTTAAATAACTAGCACTCCAAGAAGCCAAGCGTAGGGCATTTGCGACACTGTAGATCCGGTTCTCAGTGTCGACCAATTAATCACAGAAAGATTCGAGAAACCTCTGAGTGTGAGCTTGGTACATTTAAATGAGTTCACATGTGTGCACAGACAGATCTTTTTCAACACTGGTTTTTAAATGCGCTGAGGTTGATTTTCCAAGAGCACAGCTTACATAAAAAGTCTAAACATAAGTAATACATGGACAGTGCTCTAGATATAATAAGAGTATTTGACATCCCCAAAATAGGTATGTGATCCTAAAACCCTTTGGTGTATGTGCTCAAAAGAATCGTCTCAGTGAGACGATTCTTTTGAGTACCCACAACATAGGGTTTAGTTGAGCCATACGTGATTCTCTGGTTAGGACTCAAAGATTCATTTAAAACCAGTACATGTTAAGGTTATGAATCCTCCATCGAAAATGAAAGTATGGAGGACCAATCCAGAGATAGTTACCTCTGGCAAAACTAGACATGTACTGGAGGAAAAGGATAATTTGGGAATATTATTAATTGCTAAATTGACTCTTCAAATTGATAGGTATTTCACCAAAACTAAAGAGTATTTTTAAGTAATAAACGACGTAGTACTTCAAAATGGTACAGATATTTTGACTTTTTCAGCTTTCCAAGTTCAGACAATATAACACATTTACTGGCATATGAATTTCAAAAAGATGTAACAACTGTCTGTGATTATTTTTCGTTAGGCTTATATGAAACTAAGCGGATATTATTAGAACTATCGTTTCTTTGAAACGTATTCAAAGGCTTTTCTCAAAAAATGTCATGGTAATAAATGTTTGTACTTTTTATACTGTTGTGGCGATGAAAGAAGAATAAAAGATATATTGCACAAATAAATCAGTTTTTACATAGACAATATGGATTTAGAAGTTTCTAAGCAGATTCAACACTTATGAAATAAAAATATACAGTTTTACGTCATCTATCGCCTAAAGACGTCATGAGTATATACAATGAGTTTCGGTGCGCTAGCGTCAAAGAATAAAATGCAGTGTTTGAATTTGAAATGTTTCTATTATACTAAGCACTTTCAATACAATTGTGCTTATATTTTTATATCATTTATCAAACAGTTTAAAATGTTCTATGTTGTCAAGCTTTTTTCGTATACAAATGTGAGAGAAACTAAAGTTTAAAAATACAGCCATTTTGTGAAACACCAAATTCAACATTGCATTTAGTATAATTGACGCTGCAACTGGCTTCCAATTTCTTTCAAGCCAAAAGAAAATAATAAATGCACAAAAGTGTGAGCTGTCGACGCAAAGACCTAAGAACTGTATAAATATACAAAATATAAAACACAGTTTAACCCCTAACCTCGCCTACTCGAGATTTACTCTTGTATCAATAACAAGTCGGAATGGTCCATTGTATCACATAGGTAGTGTCTATGTTATCACTTCATTCAAATAAAGTGAGGCTCTGAATGACCGTCACTTTGTTGAAATGGTATTCGAACTTTACACTTACGGTTAAGGGTTAAACGACTTTCTCCATAGACTAAAAGAGAAAGTAGGAATGCACTGCGTAGAACAACAAAAAACACAGATACTTTGTGTGTCCATATCAATACTGTCCAGTACAGCTTTGTACACGGCTAGGGACGTACTCACAGTGTGCACTACTTAATGTACATGAATGTACGCCCTAAACCCACTGGCCTTCTAGTCCTTTTTCTAGAAAAAAAATAAAACAGTAACCGAGACAAATGAAATCGTTGTCTTGAATCCATACAGGCTGAACTACATCTTGTTACAGTTATGCCTCTTTGGAGTCAAGTCATCGAAATGTTTCTGTATTTATAAATAAATATCTCACTAACAAAAATAAATAATGACTTATTTTGCATTTCCGCAACTGAACTTGTTCGCGACTGCCTCACTATTTTAAGCATGCACCATACACAACAACATATCCCCTTGCACCCTCCCGAAACCCCATCGGGAACGCGTAATACTGACGCACTTATTTACTGCGGGCCTACATTCGGCTAATATGGTTTGCTAATGCCGGGCAGATGGCGACGGCTTTTTAATCCAAGGATGGTATAGCCTGATTGAATGCACAAACACAATATAGATCCAGTAAAACAGGCAACACATTCATCCTATCATCTATGATCTTTGCACTTTCGAAGTTCGTTACGATTCTGAATACACCGTTTATAGTAGCGCCTAAGTTTCTTCAGTGACAATTTGAAAAAGTTTCTTCTACTCTTTTTACAGAATCTTGTAAGTTTTTTACACCTCTTTTTCCGCACTTTTTCAGCCTCCGTCAGTTCGTGTCTGTCCGTTTTTTTAACACGGTCGCGTCGCCGTTTGCACAACTTTTTAGTACAGCACGCCTTGTTTTTATGTCCTTGAAATGGAGGCGATGTCGTGGAAAAATTATCCGCAGCTATTTTATGAAAATTGGCACCCTTATGATTGCGACTTGTAGTATTACCACAGCGAACTGTATTGTCTTTATTGAACTCTATAAACCAATGTCTTGGCCTATTTCTAGTCTGTCCGTACCGGTAATACCGCACTGTATTTAATTTATCTTTCCCCAACTCCTGCCTAAAATGGCATTCCGACGTATTCGTATCCTGAAATATATAGAGAAAAAAAATAAGTTTAATACGATCATCTGATTTCAGAGAACATGGTCGAGGAACGTCATGCGACTTTTGAAAACGTTGTGGTCAAAAGAAGAAATTGCTCATGATGAGCAATTTCTCCTTTTGCCACAATGTCTTTAACACTATTCATTAAATCATTGATTTTGAGAGAAAATATTTTCAGCCTTCGGTTACGTGTGATTTTGTTCAATAATGCTCGCTGTTTGTAATAATTTGTACACTAATCCTTCGATAAGCCAAATGGGTGCTTGTGATTTGCTTGTGTCGAATTCACGTGAAATTCTTTCTTTAACCCCAGGCTCATTCGGGCCGACACATTCCGTCTCAGGAGGATAGGGATATAGAATAATGATTCCTGAAACAGAACATCCACTGGAGGCAAAAAGTGCCTGCCCAGATTAGCATCCGCGTCGATACTTTACAATATTAGTTCTCTTGAAACGACTCATATGTCAAAGAAAAGAGTATAATAAATGCTTTCTTACCGCCTGATATATAACGCTTTGGTTATTCATACACAAATATTTCCCCGTTTTATTACTGCGTATCAAATGGATTGGTTCTTCGTCGTTAAAGACGGTATCTTTTTTATTCTTTGCGTCCCAGTGGTCAATATCAATCTGCCGGGAGAAGTTGAGTATCATCATCGTCAATATACCTGCAAATAGATCGAAATATAGCATTATTAATTGGAAAGTGAATACAAAGGTTTTGGCGTCTTACTTGCTATGAACATTTGAAGCCGTCCATGCGAGCGTACAGACATACAGACAGACACTGCAGCTTAAATATCTAAAAACGTTCTCCATGCTCAGAAATGAACTCCAAGCTCCAAATATGACTTCTGATTGGTCAATTTCGAGAATGAATTATGCTTCTGACCAATCGGATACGTGAGTACAAATTCTGAGTACAGATTAAACTGTTATAGATTTTGTGAACAGTGCAATTAACTTTCATTACTAAAAGCATTTAATTAAATGATTACATAAACACATAAGTGTCGACGCAAAAGGCTCAGATGTATACATATTCTCATAAGTATATACATGTACTATATTTTGAATAAATTAATATCGAAATCCTTTATTAAAAGAGGTATATTTCTCAAAGACCAAGCTTATCATTCGTTAATAACGTCTATTGTAGTCTAGACTGGGGCTATACGACGGGTCTTATTGAAAGTGATAGAACAAATCTAAACACAATTATACTGATCCCGGGTCTTCTATTAACGGACTTTGAATTGTTAATACGTTGGGACAATACGAACAACCAGGCCTATCAAATGACATTTTCGTAACCTGATCTAAAACTGGCTATGCTAACATGAATGGGGAATTAACGGTAGAATATAAAAGAGGTTTGAATATATTAATAAATTAAAACAGACATAGGAGAGTTAAAACAGACGAACACGATTGACCTCTCTTTATCTGTAAATCTTTGCAGAGTAATCTAGTTGGGTTTGGTGTTGTTGTTGATGATATGTTTTGTATTCAGGACAAGCGTCAAATAACATACAGATGAAACTGCGATATGTGAGAAGAAGCAACTAGCTATTGTTCGATTTGGTACTTGACATGCGTGTTATTATAGCAAGGACTACAGAGCTATAGATAAGGTATTTTCACTTTCTAAAAGAAAAACTTGACGATCAAACCCTATGTTGTGGGAACTCAAAATAATCGTCTCACAGAGACAATTCTTTTCAGTACCCTGTCCCATAACATAGGTTTTAATTGAGTTATAAGTGAGATATTGTGGAGACAAGACCAGTCAACCCTCCTCTGGACTAACATTTTTGAAGTTACAGAATTCGAGAATTCTTTAGGGAACATATACAATGAATACATGTAATATTAAGGTATAGATATATCTAATACCAGGAGAGCTCAATGTACACCCGTTAAGCCAACCCTGTGATAAAGCCATTGTGAAAAAATGATTGATTAATACCAACAAATGTGGTAGGTATCGTATGCTCCCCCATATCTTATGTCGAAGTTTCAATGAAAATAAAAGAGCCGCGAGTATCGACTTGGGGTTTGAGTGTGTATCTGCGTAAGGTAAAGACTGGGTTGAGCCGGTGCACACGCATAGTCTCACTACAGCCTTCACTTTCAGCTCGAGGGTAATATATACATATATGTAATATCGGTCAATAAAACAAGATGTGTACCCCCATAAGTTGTAATACCGTATCCCTGTAAGTGACCCACGTTACAGAGATACTTTAAGACCCCATATCGCAAGGCACGGCTCGAATACTTTGTCGATAAGGCGAGTGTGATATTTCATCTTTAAAGATACAAAAGATTGTTTGCGCTTTAAAATCGGAATTTTTTCTGCTTTTTGTCCTTAATCGATAACCATACATCGGGTAAGCGTTTTACCAAACACAACCAATAAAAACGTGAGTGTTATTAAATTACATTTTGGGTTCCTAAGAAAAACTTAATCGTTATGCATCGATTAAAAATTTAAAAAAAATAGAACCTATTTCTTTTATGTAAGCAATGTTTATATTTTGAAATAGTTAAAAATCACGATCCAATAAAATCAATAAAACCCAACAATAAACTGCTGACATACTGCAAATCATAAAACATATTGAATAACATTCTTATCTGGATAAGAAGATCTACACACCGAAATATTATGTCAACAGTATATTAAATAAGTGACAAAGAAGAGAGACAGCACAGAATTGTACTAGCAACCTGCGTCTCTGTGCATACTTTTGTTCATGGGTATCCATAGACTTTGACCAGACACGTGTAGGACACACGTAGGTTGATCTTGATTATAATTACATTTTAACTAATAGAACAACCTATTTTAAGTTTATCCCTTAACAAAATTAGCATAATTTATAAATATACAGTCAAATATGTCACCATTCTTCACAATTAAAAATAACATGGTCATAATTTTGTAAAAAGTGACAGTTATTTTCAATGCAGCGATATTAGGTTGAAACATTTAAACTTCTAGTTTCTCTAGTGAGTGGGTACTTTTTTACACGCGAACAGATATAGTTTATTAATGATAAAGGGAATGCACGGCAAAGCATGGAATAAGAATATATTTGTTCTAGGTCGTTTCACGGTTCACGGGCTAGTTTGCATAGTTATGCATATATTTAAACAAGGTCTGCGACTGTCTGAGGAATAACACACACGCACTAAGAACAATCTCCCGGGGGTACCGGCTTTTAACATTTGCACTCTAGAAAAAGAAATGAAAAACATGTCTATTCCAGAGGTCACAATATCATGAGCAATTTCCCCTTTAATAATTACTCATTCATTCATAAAACGTTTAAGAAGTCGTCTTCTAAAGATGTGTTGTAATATGGTACTGAGAAGTATGAGTTTCTGCTGAATTGTTTCAACTATATTCTCATATCATCAATGTGATCGATTGCAGCGTATACTCTGCAGTGCTAACAAGTAACACATTAACTCTTTTAAAATTGAAATCTAGGGTGTTTAAGAAAACATATATATAAAAAACAGACCTTTGAAAAGTTACCAAAGTTACCTATGCTAACGATGGATAATGGTTACAGATAAAAACAATATGTAAATACGAAAATAAATCGTACAAAAAATGAACAAGGATTTATACAAAACAAAACGGTGCCAAAAACTGGTTCTTGGCGTTGAGAGTAATTAGAAGAAGGTTTTAAAAACATTATCGCAGATGCCTATCATAAAATGCTCTCACTTCAAAGTAACAACCCCAGTGTACGGCACTGAGTACTTCGTTTACTCCTTTCCCAACATGCAGTCGCTAACTAACGCCTATACAGCAGACGACTTCTGAAAACATCGTGGCAAAAGGAGAAATTGCTGCTAATGAGCAATTTCTCCTTTTGCCACAATGTGTTATACTCATTGTAATAATCTTGCATGTATTGATAAATATGTTTTATATTGTTTTCAGAGATGTTTTTTAAAGTTGTCTGCTGCAGATATGGTGTGTTGGAAAGGGTTACTGCAACACAGGGTGGAAAACAGGTTAAGGTCTTTACTTTTTAGTCACCCTAGTATCTGTTCCAGATTCAATTTACTGGGGATGTATGGGGAGCTATTCATCAATGGTGTTTCTGTGGAGTACGTGTAATTATGATGAAGCTGATTTAGTGGCTGTGTACACATCAGCAACATGGCATGATATAAAAAGTAGCAAATGTGTTCATGCTTTCTCGAATAACATTACGTACGATTCGTTTTTTAATCATTCGCTTTTTTTTTAAAACAAAAGCATATGTCTCTGTCGCCCTCGTCTCATAGTCAACCTAACCAATACGTACCACACATGCAGAATAAAGACAAGCCCTTGTGTCAATCCGTGCGAAATGTATACTCTAATTAACTTTCACTACAAAACTTATATAGCCGGGTAGAAAAAAACGATTTTGTTTCAAGGGGTTTTCTCCTAAACAAAGGTCTGTCTTGTTTTCGTAGTCTGGGAAAAATCAGCTTGATCTTAATAGAAAGTTGCTTTTACCCTTTCCAACATACATCAAAACTATAGCAAACGACATGAAAATATCTCAGCAAAAATATGGAAATTCTCCGTAAATGAAAGTATAATTATTCGGAAAAGTCGAAAACACTTTTTTCTTATTCTTTTTGCCACAACGTTCTCAAAATGCGCCTGCTGCAAACACGTCAGATAGCGTCTGCAAGTGGGAAAGGGTAAAACAATAACACTTAATGCTTTCTTGTTATCCGGTCTTTATGGAGTACAATCACCGTGAAAAGTAAAGGTTACACATAGTGCACGATATAGAGGAGCAATGTACCTTCTTTCGCAAAATCTTCGTTAATTTCCAATTAAATATTTATTGCTGCTGTGATGAATAGAATCGCCAGAGTAATACCGTTATAGTGAGTACCAACATCACAGGTTTATCGTATAATTTCAGGTGCAAGTGTTTGAAATTGAATCACTAGTACTAGAGCCCTGTCTTTAAGGTAGGTGGATAGACTGCCCCGACAAAGTAATTATAGGGTACTATGTTTAAGCTATTTTAAACCTTTTTACGATTTTAAATTGGTAGGCAGTCTAATTGTTTGAATAAATGGGGGGGGGGGGGGGGGGGGCCAGTGTTT
>JAUELF010000017.1:1550519-1571006 GCA_031471495.1 Clinocardium nuttallii
TCCATGACTAATACTTCAGATCAAAAAGCTCTACTACAGGAAAATATTTTCACAGCATGCGAGTGGGCCACCAAATGGCAAATGACGTTCAACATGAATAAATGCAAATCAATGCATATGGGACCAAATAAGCCGAACGACTATTTCATGAAGGACTCGCAAAATGTATTGTACAAAATTCAAGATGTCCAACAAGAAAAAGACCTAGGAGTTACCTTTGATCATAAGCTTAAATTTGAAAATCACATAAATGCAAAAATCAATCTGGCAAATAGAAATTTGGGACTTATAGTAAGAAACTTCTCATTTATAAACAAGGAAATCTTCCTACAACTATATAAATCCCTAGTACGGCCACACCTAGAGTACGCATCTTTGTTTTGGAACAATCAAACAAAAAATATGCAAAATCTATTGAAAACGTCCAGAGAAGAGCAACCAGAATCCTTGAAAATTTAAGGGGGAAGACATACCCGGAAAAGTGAGTAGAACTTGGATTACCAACACTTGAATATAGGAGGTTAAGGACTGATTAAGTACAGACTTACAAGACTAGTAAAGGAAATAGATAAAACTTCGATGGAGCTGCTTAACATGAGTAACGCTGTTGAGACAAGAGGGCATAAATATAAAATATACAAACCTAGAGCTAACAAATTAATAAGTAAAAGTTGCTACAGTCACAGGGTTGTTAATGTCTGGAATAATCTCAAACCTCGCGTCGTCGAGGCTCCAACACTGAATACTTTTAAATCGAGACTAAACAAACATTGGTATGCCCCGAACAAATTCAGTGCAAATTGTTATAATCCATACTAAAATCCATAAAAAATACAAATAAATTTATGAGTAAAAAATAGGACTAAAATGTAGTCTAGTAAAAAATTGAGGATACAAATCAATTGAGTAAAGTGTAAATAGTTTTAACAAACTTTTCTGTAAAAGAAAAAGATCATACAAAGTATAACCAATAAAACAGACTTATAGTAGTTAAAGTCTGTAAAATTGCCGTGATTAATAGTAATCACAAAATTACATAATGGGAAAACAAACAATAAAAGGACCTACAAAAGCACTTATACTTAATGTAGAACAACTTATCTGGTTTCCATTACTACATGAAGTGGTTGCTGCATGTTTTTTTCTCTGTGTGACTTTCCTTGAATCTCTGAGGAAAATTAGACTGATATACCAGATTATGAGTTAACCCTTTCCCTCATATAGACACTTTCTGACCACTATGCAGCAAACTGCTTTGAAAACATAGTGACACAAAAAGAAATTGCTCAAAACAAGCAATTACTCCTTTTGCCACAATGATTACCACTTCATAGTCATAGTTTATCCATTCAATTAAAGAGATTTTCCATTTTTTGACAAAACATGTTCAAAGTAGTGTGCTGCAGGATTGTTGTATGAGGGAAATGGTTTTAACTTTGAATATTAGATCTTATTTAAAATGTTGGAATGATGAATAAAAGATTAAACTTCAAACTGCCTTAGATTGTTGTGTTTGACCCATACCCATTTTTGACATAAGATATTTGTGTCTTACTTTTTTTTTCTCTTTTGCAGATGAAAGATTTCCTGGAGCTGTATAATAAACTAACAGAGCAGTGCTTCCAGAAATGTGTTTCTTCTTTTCTCAGTAAATCATTGTCAACAGAGGAGGTATTTTAAAATCTTTTTATTTGAATCTGATTTCAGTTTGTGGGAATAACTACAGTTGACAGCATCCTCAAAACTGTCCACTCTCTTACTCAAACACTTCATTATCCAATTATTCATGCCAAACCCTGATAGTAGTCAGTAGGGATGAAGGCTGACAGTTCAGGAGTTGTGAAATGAACCCTAGCTTGGCTTACATTCTTTTTTATGCTTGACAAAAGTCAATGTGACATGTGTCAATCACCATCCACCAATGGGATAACAGGCAATGTGGGAAAAGCAGCCAAGTGCTTGAAAAGACTGTTGTGTGGAGTTCCGGTTTGACAAAATCAGGAAACATCAATTGGCAGGTGAACTGGCCAATGTGATATTACTGAAAATATAGTGAAAGCAGTGAAATCAATCAAATTAATTTTCATCAAACTCATCGAACTCTGTAAGAATTTTATCTTATCACAATTTTCGTAGGCCTAAATGTTGACCAAGTTTGATTTTCGGTCAGATCCAGCACTAAGGCTTTGTTTGCCCTTTATCAGAATATTTGGAAGCATCTGGCAAAAATGTGGAAAATCTAAAAAGTGAAATATATTAATTATAATTTATTGTTGAATAGAATTGGAAACATTGTGACAACAGGAGAAATTGTATATTATGAGCAATTGCTCCTTACACCACAATGTTTTCAAATATTTTGTTTCATATGCATCAAATGTATAGGGTAAAGGTTGAATCAGTAACAGTCAAGATTATTCATCCTTGTTAAATTTGTATTTGCTCTGTGCATATGGTACCCGATTGAATGAAATACAAAAAAAAGGTCTTATAAATTGTAGATGTGCAAGGCATATAATAACTATTTTGATCATATTCATTCAGGGATTCTAGAGTTATCTCTCCCTTTGAACTGTAAAAGTAAAATATATATTTTTTAAGGCTCTAAGACAAAACTGCTTTGATGTGCTGGTATTGCCATTGGAAAAAGAAAGACATTTATGAGATCCATGTGCATTAGTTGGAGATTGTACTTCTGTATCAATTGTTCAGGTCATGTTTTGAAAAGATAAAACAAAGTGAAAAGTCTTAAAAAGAACTTATTATTTAGAAATACTTCAACCATTTCACATTCAGACACCTGCAGCAGAATACTTTCGAAAACATTTTGTCACAAGGACAAATTGCTCATAGAGAAACAATTGTGGCACAAGGACAAATTGCTTTATGACCATAACAAGCAATTATTTTTCTTGTGCAACAATGTTTTTACATAAAAGCAATTTCTCCTATATATACTTAATAAATTTACATTCTTTGCCTGGAAGTTTATCCAGTTGACTGCTGCAACTTTATATTCGAAATAAATTTCAATGCTTTATCCTAGTCTAGAAAGGCAAATAGTTAATGACTTGTTAATGCTAATAATTTCTGGAATGATTACCCATCTTTTATGTTTCAGACAAAATGCACAGATATATGTTCAGAGAGATACATCAAGTTTAACCAGAAAACTATGCTTACTTACATGGAATTTCAAAACTCTAAGCAGGAAGACGCCATCAAAGAGATGGAGAGAGCCAAGGCAGAGGGCAGACCCCCAAATCTACCTGGATTTAATCCACAAGCGCAACAAACTCTACAAACCAAAATGCCAACTGATAAACCCAGTGATCCTTCTTGATAATTATCCATATTAATAGACAGAGATTAGTTTGACTGGTATAACTTGCCATTGAAACAATGGTTGTGGCATTGTTTCTGTTTGTCCATAAAACAATTAACTTAAACCTTTCCCTCACACAGACACATTTTGATGCTCTGCAACAGACTGTTTTGAAAGTTTGTAACAAGGGTAGAAATTGTTTATACTGTGCAATTGCTCCTTTTGCTTCAATGTTTTTGACTATTTTCAATTATTAATTTGGCAAAGTCGTCTGCTGCAGGTTGATTGTATGTGAAAAAAGGGTCAAATTTCTTCTTCTTGTGCCCCTCTGGTCAGATCTTGATGAATCATGGTAAAAAGTAACTCTGAAGCCTTCCTTCAGAATGGAACAAATAGTAAGCCAGCAGTGCATTATATGGCTGAAGGAAGAAAACATCTTCAAAATATTCAAAAATCATTGCCAACAAAGGCTATACATTTGAAGGCTGAAGTGTCAGACTTTACTCCCATTTTGGAACTTGTACCTTTACATAGAAATATATGATGAACACATTACAAGTCAATCTTCTTCTTTAAAGCCACAATATCTGGACTATTAATGTTTGGTATGTATTTACCATCACCAAGTGACACTGTTCTATCAAATACAATGTACAAATAGTGGTCAGACTTGGCCCCAGCGCTAGGACTTGTTACTTTACATATAAATGTAGTACCAACTATGAAAATCTTCACTGTAGACACAAGAGCTGAGACTTAAATGTTTAGTATTTATAAAGCCTTACCTAGTGGTCCTTAAGTTGTACAAATGATTGTACTGGCGTCAAAAGTTGCATTGGAAATTCCCAAGAACTAGACTTTCAATAATAACATTACCAGTGTTTCGACATAGAACAAGCCTACAGGAGACCACTTTGAAAACATCCATGCAAAACTCTTGAAATCTATGAAAGGAAGCATAGTAATTAATTATCATACAATTATGAGTTATTTTTTATCTTGCTAAGATGTTTCAACATGACTTCTGCTCCATTTACATAATTATGAGTGTTTTTATCTTGCTGCAATGTTTTCACATGTCGTCCGCTCCATTTGCGTCAAAAGCGTTCTCAGATATAGTCACAAAGGTTATTCCCCTTTATTTACCAAAGAAAGCACTTGTGGAGTTCACAGGTGGTCACACAAGCTCATTCAATGCTCAACTATTTGATCGATTTGTATGTATTTGATGGGGTCGATACATACAGCAAGATACGATCTCCGAAATGCGTTAACTTGCTTGGGGATTTTGTTGTCATAAAGAATGTGAACTTGTTATACATTATTTTTACTTGTGGACTTCGTATGACATGGCATTTATAATCGTAATATCACATGCTAAGATGTTTTTTGAATATGGTGTTCCTATTGGTACTAACTTGTTTATTTATACAATAAAAAGATTTATAATAAAATCACAACGGGTATAGCTAGTATTTCACTGACATGTCTGTTATAAACCTAAATAGCCATACACGTATTGCTTTAGGCATATTCAATACAATAAGTATGACCTCGAGGTCGCGTATCTGTATTAACCTATATTAAAATACCGGCCCCTTTGTGTATCGACTAAAGATGACATTAATACTTGGCTCACATCTTTGTTTACCCTCTGGGTATTTATCAAATATGGAAGACGTCGGTGTGATTCTTGTAGGTCTCCTAACTTTCTCACGCCTTGTACACTAAGTCTAGAGTTGTAGTTCAGATGAGTACAGTTCATACGGTTATAATCTGTATTACAATCGTAAAAAACCCATGCAGCCGCTATTAGAACTTTTTAATTTGGTATTTAGGAAGCGCATGACTTTGTGAGGTATGCGGGCAACAGTCCAACCGTATTCGTACAGTAGTTGAAGTGCAATCTAAATATGTTGACTGGATTCTAGCAACATTCTAAATATTCCTACTATGGTCCAACTACATTCGAGCTGCATTCAAGAGAGCGGTTCGACGTGCATTCTAAGTATCCGTACGGCATTTTTACAAAGCTGTAAGAATTAAGGGCAAATTGACTTTCCCTCCCGAATGTAGGCCAAATTTAAACAATCTTTCCCGCTGGTTCTGTCTAATTATTGCTGATTCTGAATAAGTGTGACGGCCCATTAACGTCAATGAATTAGTCACGGTATCGAAAGTTGTTATTTTATTGTGTCGTCTTCATTGATATGGTTAATACACATAGGGATCCTTGCCCTTATATGTGTCAGTCGGTCCTTCACGCTTTGCACTTGATATATTGGAAGGCGACACATACGTTCATTCGAACACTTGTTACTACTACACAATGAACAAACGCGAGACTGTTTGAATATGAACTGGTCTGGAGACGATAAAAAAACACATCCAATTGCCTGATTATTTGTAGGACTCTAGGTAGGGGTTAATACGGGTCTCTGTATATCGTTTTTGTATTAGATAAAACTGTTGAAGAGACATTGAAAAAACCTCGCGTTTTCGGGATTCGTTCAACATGAATTACGAGCGAGTATAACCGATTGTCTACGTTAACCCTTTCCCACAAACAACAAATCTGAAGCATAAGACTTTGAAAACATTTAGTCTTAAACCTAAATAAAACAATTATTTTTTCAGAGGCGATATAATGCACATGTATGCGGGAAAGAAGTTAATACCTGTCTTACCCCAAAACCGACATGAAGAGGTACGTATTAAACACAGCCTGAACTTGTCAACTATTCAGGACAAAACCACGCCACTGCGAGTGAATTCAGGTGAGATAACAATGCGAATACAAGGTCTCTAAAACTAGTTTGAGTTATCTTTCTTTGATTAACTTGATTCAAACTGTTTACGACTGCTTAACGTGAGCTCAGACTATCCGACATTTAAAAACTTTCGATCAAAAACCTTATTAAATCATGGAAAAAATCAGAACAAAATGAAAGGTCAGGTAACACTGAATTGTTTTAAAATTAACATAAAATGAGTATACCGTTTGAAAGTTTGGCGAAAAGTCCGAGATCAGGGACAGCAGTCGCATAAACCAATGAGTGCCTATGGGTGTAACTAACCTAATCAAATTAATTTATGTATAATTTCTATAAGAACTGAATTGTATCGTTTTCTAATATCCAACCTGTGTCTGTTTCCCGCTCATCCAATACAAAATATGACAAAATACTAACAACGTTACAATAGTGCCTGCTGATGTGGAGTGTCCATTGCTGTAGCGACAAATCCAAACTCGTGCCGTTTAAGGGTCGTGTTGCATCGTATACGCGTGCTGATCTCGAATTTTTCTTATCACAATGTCTGAATAGTCGATTTACTTCTGCACATACTCTTGCGATATTTGAGGTGTCCCGCGAGAAAACCAACCGTGTGGTCTCTGCGTAAAGCATCGATCCGGATCAGCCTAAGCATGCCGGGCAGGCTTATCCGGATAGAAACCTTTTGCCACCTGTGGATTTGATTTTCTGTATCAGGAATCATTACTCTATACCTCTATTCCCCTGAGACGGAATGTGTCAGCCAAGATCAGTTTCTCGCGGTACGACTCATTTGACGATACACATTGAGAGAATGTTTCAATGACTGGATGCTGAATACGGAAGACTTGTCGGACTGCGATAAAGCATATGTGATAATCTCGGTGTTTCCTTCTCGTAAAGTCAAGAAGGTTGACTTTCTCTATTACGTCGGTTTAACCCTTCCCTACGTGTCGACACATTTCGACGTAACTGTATCAGACAGATTTTGAAGACATTGGGACAAAAGGAGAAAAGTATATACAATTAATAAGTCATCATATATGAAAAAAAAAAATCCTATTTATTATCAAATACGTCTGTTGCTGTTGCTGATTTGCCGTATGTTAGAGAGGGTTAATCCACAAAGGCCATACAAATTTACTGTTTCAATGTGAAGATGTTGCTGCAATTCATTGTTCATAATTCTTCACATCTCAGGCAATGAAAATATTACCGTTATACATGCCCTGGGGTGTTTTTATCTCTATTTCGGCATCTCCGTTTGTTTTCTTGAGATGACATTAATACTTAGCTTAAGGTTTTGTTTTTACTCTCAATACACGTTCAAAGATGCTTAATTGCCTCGGGAGTTCGGCTACTTTTATTTGAATTCAATTTTTTCTCACCCCGATATCGATAAGGGATAGGAAGACAAGATGAGCTGTCTCGCGAGCCAACATTATGGACTCTGCGTAAAGTGTAGACCCGGATCAGCTTAAGCATGCCGCGCAGGCTAACCCGGACAGACACGTTTATCCTCCTGATGATTGTCAGGAATAATTACTCTATACCTCTATCTCCCTGAGACGGAATGTGTCGGCCCGGATCAGTCTGCGCAGGCCGATCTGGTCTATACATTACGCCATAATGTTGGGATTCTCGCGGGACGGCTCAGATAGAACATTTCGCTTAAGAATTAGTTACTTCCCTTGAACTAAATGTGGCTTCTGTAACTCGCCTGCTAACGTTGTTTGCTTATATATATATATAAGATTAGTCAGCCCATTCACAGTGTAAAAACTCATATTTTTAGTATCATTTAAAACCGAGGAAGAACATGTACTTATGATACAGTAATACTAGTTTATTGCATTTGATCCTACTGTATTTCTTAAAAGAAACAAGGACACAATTTATATATATGAAAGTAGGTTAATTGAATACAGTTTAAAACATTATGGCAGATGTGGAAATATATCATTATGGGAACTTTCATCTTTTGTCACAAAGTTTTCAAAAGCCGTCTGCTTCAGATGCGTCAGAATACCTCAGCAAGTAGGAACATATCAAGATTGATAAAAACATATCGAACATGTTAGCCAAGGTCAGGCTTTACGAAAATTCAACCTGGTCTAGGCATTCTATTCTTTGTCACATGGTTAAAGCTGTGAATTATGTTCCGTAAATATATATATTAGATCTAGAATAAATAACCTGTAAGTAACATATTTTCGTTTCGAAATAATTTTCTAGAAAGCTTCATGACATTGATAAGAAATTTAGCCTGGATATTGTTTTGATGTTCTCAATTTCTTCGTATAGGTGCTATACTTTATCATAACATTTAACAAATATATGTTTAATTATTCATAAGTTATTCTGTTTGTGATAATATATTCAGAATCGAATCAAGTGGTCTCATATGTTGTTTCTCTTTTACTTCTATCTAGATTTAAAAACAAAACAAGAGGTATACCATCAGTTTGTTTCTCTGTAAATCGATGAGATCATAGATAGACATTCAATGCAATTTAATGAAGCGTATGTCGAAAGTTCAGTAATTATAAACTTTCTATACGGTATCGGAAAATACATTTGTTCTTTTTGTTAAGTTTAAGTGAGTGAAGGGTTTTTCGAAAATGTCGTAGTTAAAAAATATAGCAAATTGAATTTCAATTTATGTCCTCTCTTGTTGGCACCCGAGAGTGGCACGGGTATGCAATTAACGACCCGAAATATACAGCTACTGCTAGTTCTTCTTTAATGAGTGGATTAGACAGCAGCCGCTGTCAACTGATGATGATATAAACAGGAAGTCGGGGTTTGTTGACATTATACACAGGCTTTATTCTCTGTATTAACCCTTTTCCACATACAGATTATTTTTTTATTATTATTGTTTAACCCTTTCCCCCTTACGACAATTCTGAAGCAGACGACTTTGAACATATTTTGTCAAAAACTGGAAAATCTCTGTAATTAAATGGATAACCTATGACTAAAAGTAGAAAACATTGTCACTATGTTTTCAAAAAGCCCTCTGCTTCAGAGGCGTCAGAAAGCGTCCATATGAGGGAAAGGGACATTGTGACATAGGGAGATTTTTTTTTGTCATAATGTTTTCAACTTTATTCAATAAGCGTTCTTTCATTTACATAGAATTTCCGTGTTTTTAACTTAAAATTTGCAAAGACGTCTGCTGCAGATGTGTTACATAAGTCGGGAAGGGTTAAGGTTACCAATTTAACCTTTTCCTTATCCCTTTCCCGTTTACAGACGCATTCTACCTCCTCTGCAGACGACTTTTGAAAGCATGAGCAATTTCTCTTCTTCTTTTGCCACACTTTTTTCAACTCTTATTATACTTTCATTTACAGGGATTTGTCCTTTTTTTGCCAAAGCGTTTCAAAGTCGTCTGCTGTAGATATTTGTTCTATGTGGGAAAGGGTTAATGCAACAGTTGACGACACAGTAGCAGACAACTTTTGATAAACATTCAAGAAAAGGAGAATTATGTCTCACCAGGAGAAATCTCTCTCTCTCTCTCAACGTTTTTAACTCTTTTTCAAATGCATGCTTTCAATCTCCTAGATGTTATATGTTTTACCACATTTGCTTTAGCCCTTTCAACTTATTTACAGAAGACGACTTTTGAAATCAATGTGACAAAGGACACCTTTTGCCATAATATTTTCAACTATATTCAAACATTATAATTTAGTTTTAGAATGCTTTCCATTTTTCTTTCTTGTTGTTTTCAAAGAAGTCTTAGTGCATATTTGTTGTATGTGAGAAAGACGTTGACTTTTCAAAAGTGGTAACAACTAGAAAAAATACAAACCCAGAAATACTTGTGCACCTCACATCAGCTCGTCGTTGATGATTCTTGAATTGTTTCTATGTGATCTATGGAAAAGTCCAAAACAATAATTTCTTCTATAACATTTTTCTAGTAAATAACTACTATGACCTTGAAATCTTGGCTTTCCTATCTGACTGTACTTTTAAAGTAGTTATTATTAATCAACCCTGACTATTCTAGCAACGAAGATAAATCTTATTCCGTTAATGTTCAAGCTTTTTATTTAATATTTGTCTTGAAATGTTGATTTTCTTTTGCGACTGAATTCTGATTCAATTCTTGTAGTCATTCATTTCGCAAACTCTTATTATTAAACATGAATATGTAAATGAGGTTACGGATATTTTCAAGATGTTTTGGGTCTATGCTTGTCTTGAAAGGTTGATTAACAAATATGACTAAATTTTCTTTTGATTTTAGCAGTCATTAACGTTTAATCGTATTGGTCGGACGCTAAAGTCAACTAGTATGTGTTTTAATATGGTAAATTCATTCAGTTATTGTAACTTGGACACATATTCTAAGAGGTAACGGGCACGAGAATAAATAAGAAAATGTCCTTTTTTATGACACTATGATCGTCGGTCATTTCTGTTTTGGCCATACCTCACACGGACTTTGACTCTAATTCATTGCAGACCATCGCTCTTCTTCATCGTTTACTAATTACGTTATTTTAATCTCTATAAAAACATGACAAGTGTAATTGAGGAAAACAGCCTAACAGAAATTGCCAAGGGAATTAGAAATGCCACGCGAAAACATTATCGAATATCTCGAGCAGTGGGCGTGGCTAGAGTATCAGTTCGAGGCAAGGCGAGTATCTATTGGCCATCCCGTGATTTTCTTCGCCGTTTATGATTGGTTCACGATATCTGGATCATATCGCTGTTTTACATAAATTCATGATCGAAAATATGACGATTCCAAACTCGCCTTTTGCACATATCTTTATCAGATATTGTCTCAATAATTATTTGTTCGTGTTTCTGGTGTTCTGGTCCGCGTATAATCAGTTTTAAATCATCGAAGATCTGGGCTTCTGTTTTTCGGTGACTCTCGTATCCGCGTATGAATAACTAAGTTACCACACGAGGAAGGCGGAATTTCGGAGAAAGTTTTTTGTACATGCCAGACATCGAGTGTTTTACATCAAAGTGACAAACAGACATTACTCTAACAAGATAAGGAAAGAATTGGAAGAGAACACGGAAAATGAGTATCAGTTTAGGGGGATATCACTCGGGGTACGGACACTCGCCCAGTACCGCGGGTATGGGGGTCACGGGACACCCGGACATGTACTCCCCACACTACCCAGTTCCTGTTACTGGGTACCAGGATTATAACGTGAGTGATAGGACACACTTTCATAACTGGATTTTGAATTCACAGCCGGAACCCAGTCCGATGTCTCCAGATTCGTACCAAGGATCCACGGGTATGTGTAGCAGTACTCCCTCACCCAACTCGGGGCTCCACGGGCAGTATGGGTACATGGAAACCGACTCTGTCCATCCCGCGTTTAAACAGTGGTCAGACTACCCTGTGGGTGGGGATATACAGTACCAACCCGGATCTCAAGTTGTGCCGGACTCAGCCTTGTATGAAAGTTACTTTAACTCTTTTGGTGAGAGATGCTTCAGACGTCGTACTTCGGCTAACAAAAAGGAGAGACGGAGGACACTTAGCATAAACAACGCTTTCTCAAATCTCAGAGGTTCGATCCCCAACGTGCCATCAGACACTAAGCTATCTAAAATTAAAACATTGAGACTGGCGATTAGTTATATTTCTTATTTGAATGAAGTGCTCGAAAAAGGTGATTCCAAGTTGGCTGAAACGGGGTTCAAAGCTGATATTTCAAGAAAGAGGGAGAGACGACCCTTACCAGAAGAACTCAAGAAACCCCAGGACTCATGCGTAAGTTATAACTTTTTAGTTCTTTAGTATATTAGTAACATTTTAATGCTTATCTATTCTAGGGTAAGCCAGGGACGTAGATCTTATCCACGTCCCTGGTTAAACATCATCAATATATCTTCTCAATGTAGATCGGACAGTGATGGGGCTGGGGTGAGTTAAGTTTGCACAGACTCATCTTAGTATTCTCTGTTTGTCACACGACAATAAGACCCCTGTTCATATAACGCGGCCTCTACCTTCTCCCAGATATAGACGTTTTTTGGCGCCTCCGCAGGAGAAGTCTTTTAAAAACATTCTGCCACAATGTTTTAAAATTTTTCGGGCGTTCATAGAGATTTTCCGTATTTTGCCTAGAATAAAGCCGTCTGCTACATATTGATATTTGCTGTATGTGGAAATAGTAAAATAATATAAGCCGCGTCAGACGATAGGAGGTCTTATTGTTTACGTAGAGTTAAGACGCAGATGAGTTTGTACATACGCGCATACTCACCAGAGCCTTCAACATCCGACTATATTATAAAGAAATATTTACAAATTTTGACAAAAGACTAGAAGTGTAACCCCACAATTTTTACACCAATATAAATTTAAATAATGACATCGGAGAGTAAAACATGCACATAATCACTAGACGCCACGCAATCATCATAAGTAAGTGAACTATGGCCGTGATACAACTGAAATTATGTTGAAAGCAGCGTAAAACCCAAATAAAACTATCAAAACACCAGACGCCACTAGCTTGATAACATGAAGTGCATTAGTTTAAACAACTACTAAATGAAATATGTTCTTTTAATTTAGGAAATACTTTGGCCAAACGTTAATTTGTGATTTTGACTTCTGCTACCCTCGTAAATAATTGGTTTGCAAGGAAAGAAATGCCATGTCGTTAATGCATCGGTACATATATCAAGATTTGTCTATATTTAATCAACAACCAACCAGCCGATTGTTCATATGTTCTTCTTATAGATATCGTTTTTTATAACCGTTAACTTTGAAATATGTTTTCCCTGTGAGAACCTTCCGGCTAACGACTTCTGGAAGAAAGAAGAGTTTGAAAAAGGCCCAGTGCTTTATTAACTCCCTTTATTGACACAATTCTTCATCTTGTCCTTTCAAACATGTGAATATTGTAATAAATTACTTACATATAGAACACTACTACGCACATTTCAAAATTAGAAGCTACCCTTTTCAATAAAACACCGTTCCAATATTGATGTTATCTTTAAACACTTTCTCGCATACAACAAAATTTCAGCAGATGACATAACAAATATATGGTCAGAAATATAGAACAAAAAGAAATCAATAATTGAATAAAGTATGAAAACATTCTGGCAAAGAAGAAATCGATCATTTTGAGAAATTTCTCCTTTTGCAGCAATGTTTTTTTTAAGTTTCTGCTGCAAAGGTATTTTAGGGAAACGTTCACTTTATACTGCTCTTAGGTAAATTTTGGTTCGAGTATCTGTCCCTGGTTATTGTGTTAACTGTTAGATCATGGGCCGTCACTGTTTACCCAATACGTTGTTAATTACTGTAAATAAACATGGTTCATTAACGGTCCCACCCCCTCGGGACGGGAGATCCCTATCTCAACAATGTTATATGTTATAACCTAATTTTACATGGTATCATGCCAATAAATATGTATCCAATATAAACCTGCAGGCTAACTAAGGACAAGATATTCAAATTTATGACCAATTTTCTCTGCTGCATTCTCTGGGATATTTCAAATAAATAGAATGTTCTTGTCGAATATGTAATAAATTGTAATGTCAAGTTTGAATCGTTTTTCTTGTTGTTAAAGAGTGGTATGCTTTTAAAAAAATCCTGGTAAATATAAACATAATATTATTTTGTTCGTGAAAAGCAACAAACACTTATACTAGTATGCATTTAGTTGGAAGTAACTGCCAATAACATTATACCCCCTCCCAAACCTCCCCACATACAGCGTATCTGCATTAGATGACGTTGAAATTGATGTTAACTATCTATAAATGAAAGTATGATTAAAGAAAAAGAGTTTAAAACATTGTGGAAAAAGAAGAATTTTTTCATAGTGAGCATTATCGCAAAATGTTACCAAAGTTCGTCTTCAGCTGCGTCAAAATGCGTCTACACATGGGAAATGGATGGTTTAGATAACCATCTGCACTGAGTGCTTGCACAGTCTAAAAACTAAAATACGCTGAAATTTACAACGATAAGGAAATATGCATTTTTGTCATTCCGTCCGATCGTAAATTTTATTGCAGTCTTTCGTTTTTGTTTTATTCTTAAAACTATGAACTGACTTCATCAACAAGATGCCGCTAGAGTTGACTTTATGATTCAGTCAAGATCTGGGTTCTTGGAAATGTAATTTTGATCTAGTCTTTGGAATGTACAAGTGTTATTTGGAAACAACTTTCAGGCAACATTTGAAAAAATAAAAATGCGGGGAAATGGAATTTTCTCAAACGTTCCTGTCAGCCTTCTATAAACCCGTAATCCTTTTATCGGACATTTTAATAGCAAACAACTATAAACGATTAACTTGTTATACTTTATTCTACGTGTTTGTAAGATATAAGACATGTTTTCGCATACTTCAATTGTTTCTTTAAATATCAGTGTTTAAATCCATTATAGAAAAGGATGAAATTTATACTTTTCATTGAATGATTAATAGATTCTCAGAAATATTTCCATAAAACATAAGACTTAAGTATACGAAGCAAAAAAGTAAACCTAAAAAAAACCCTCAAAACTAGGTCGATGTTTTTTTTATTATATTTGTATTACATTGACGCATCTGCAGCAGACGGCTCTGAACAATTTGTTGCAAAAGGAGAACTTACTTACCACGAGCAATGTCTCCTTTTGCCACAATGTTATCAACTATTTTCAGTAACTATACCTTCATTTATAGGGAAACTCCTTAGTTTTATTAACGTCTTCAAAGGCATCTGCATTTGCTGTATGTGGGAAATTGTTATGAAAAAAAAGCTTTCAAGATTTACATGATATAGTGTAGATAAGTGTGGGCCACTCTCTGTTTGAATCCTGATCGTATGTCAAGATTAGTTCGGTTTTAGATAGAAATAAACATCGTCGGAATAAAAGGGGATATTGTTACACATGTGTACAGTGAAGACTAGGACGAGTCTATACATACGAACTGTGTCATCAACCATTCCGCACATACGTTTTATAAATATGGCTGTATCTTCAGACAAAACCCGAGGAGTGTAATATAAACCTTTAAACAACATTGTTCTTTTTCAAGATGCGAAATCTGAGAGACGATAACTGATAAGGCATCATTTTGTCTGACGCAGCACACAATTTTTTTTAAATCGAGAGGAGAATAAAATGTTTTCATAACACTCTAACTTTCGGATGGTATTAATATAAGAACGTGAACAGCTTTCTTGTTTTGAAAACATTGTGAGAAAAAAATGTCATAAATAGAATGTTGACAATGATTAATTTAATATATACTAACACATAACTACCAACCCTCGGACAAGCACGCACGCACGCTCAAACACATATTAAAACCAGCCGAAAGATTAAAGAAAATGGGTATATTTCGTCAATGATGTATCCCACATCCTAGAAAAACAAATTTAAAACTAAAATGAACTTTCTTGGAATAACAGTTTTGCTTCTTCTTTGAATGTGTAATACAATGCAATAGTAAAAGTCAGTTAGGAATTGATTTCTAAATAGATTTTGCAATGCCATATGCTTAACAACGAACCAAATAAAATTCAATGACATCTGTAAATATGTTGTTAGTTTAATATTCCATAGGTTGTCTGTTATTTTGACATGATATCCATATATCAGTTAAATCTAAGAGAACAAGAACATGTCGCAATGTCCCGTATACAGACATCCTTTGAAACCTCCGTTGCAGATATCGTTTGATTGTATGGAAGGAAGTACAGGAAAACATTGTCGCCACGAACAATTTTTTCTTCTTCTCGCAATGCTTTCAATTCTCCGAAGTGGATACCCTGACCAGATTATCCATTCGTTTCTATCGGAAAAAGTATTTTATCTCTTTCCAACATATACATACGCCTTTTGCCGAGTCTTTAAGAGATGACGTTTGGAAACAGTGTGGCAAAAAAGAAAGAAATTGTCTAAAATAAATAGTTTCCCGTTTTTGTCACTTTTCTCAAGTCTGTTCATTTACTTAAAACTTTCATTTATTGAGATGTCGATTATTTTTACCCACGTGTTTTTAAAATCGTCTGCTGCAGAATGTTAAGTATGTGGGAAAGGTTAAAAAGTCGTGTTTTAAGACACACAGTGACTGCGACTACCATGTTTTTATTTCTATTTTATGAGTTAAAGATGACATGGCTAAAATGATATATTTCAGAAAAGGGTTTTAAAAATCACAAATATTATTGCAATGGATACTTAAGAACAGATCGGATGGGCGGTTTATCTGTCAACTGTTAATAGAATTAGAAACGCCCAGTGCTGGGAAAGTCGCACTGATTACCGTACCTACGATTATTAGACGGGACGGATCGGTCTCATAAATATCCTCGACCCCTAACCCTTTCCCTCATGCAGCAATACTGTTGCAGACGACTTTGAACAGATTTTGTCAATACATTAAAAATTGCTATAAAAATAAATGTATAACCTATGCCTGAAAGTGGAAAACATTGTGTCAAAAGGAGAAATTGCAGGTTTTGTGCAATTTATCCTTTTGTCACTATGTTTTCAAAAGGCCGACTGCCGCAGAGGCGTCAGAAAGCGTCTATAAGAGGGAAAGGGTTAAAAGGGGGTTCCATAGAGACCCATAACGGTGAGGACAAACAAGATTCTTTCCATAAGAAAAACAGTCACATGTGTCACACTGTCATTGTAATATTGGATCACTGATCATTTTGTGGTTAAACCATTTTTCAGAAAATAAAGCATGGTTCATCTCTGATTTAACCACCTGTCCTACATATCAACGCATTTTTACTCATCTGCTGCAGACGACATTGGAAAAATAGTGCGTCAAAAAAAGAAATTGCTCATAATAAGCATTTTCTCATTTTACCACTTTTTTTTCATAAAGTTGCTCTTTAAGTTTATGTTTTGTGTGTCGTCTATCAGTAGATTTATCGTATGTGTGGAGTCGGATAACTTTTCACCAGAAATAATGAAGGAATAATATTCTTGTATAATCCTTTCCCTCATATAGACACATTTTGATTCATCTACAGCAGACAACATTTATAATTTGGCAATAGAAAAAAAATCTCATTTTTGCCACACTGTTTTCAATTCTGTCGATTACTTAACTTTTATTCATAGAATATTTCCATAATGTTGCCTACTTGTTTTTAACGTCATCGGCTTCGATCATCTTGTATGTTGGAAATGGATTATACACCAATTAAAAAATATAACTTTGCCCAAATAACATACCCCATGATGTGGTCGGTCGTCTACTTCTCCCCCAGATACTGTTGCTGCCTATTTTAATAAATAAAAAAGAGCACAGAATTCCCATTGAATCTATGGGAGAGGCCTTACAGGAATCAGAATTCCCATTGAATCTATGGGAGAGGCCTTACATGAATCAGAATTCCCATTGAATCTATGGGAGAGGCCTTACAGGAATCATGCAATTTAGATTTAGACTTCCATATTTCTGACACTTTCATTACGAAACATAAAAGTTTGTAACGTGTAACGCGTACTGACATTAAATGTATTTTACCGTATCGCCAACATTTCCCGTTCATCACGCACTTCAAGTATTGGCCCCTTTAGGAACATGATTTGAGACGTATCGCGAGAAAACCAACATTGTGGTATCTGCGTAAAGTATCGATCCGAATCAGCTTAGGCATACCACGCAGGCTTACTTGGATAGACACTTTTTGCCTCCTGTGGATTTTCTGTTTCATGAGTCATTACTCTTTACCACTTCCCCCCTGAGACGGAATGTGTCGGCCCGGATCAGTCTGCGCTGGCTGATCTGGTAGATACATTACGCAGAGGCCATTATGTTTCTCGCGGGACGGCTCACTTCGGGACTGGAAGTCGAAACTCGTGTATAACTTACGATTCTATTAACTTTGAGATGACTTAAAAAAGAACTTAAATTAAAGTTATCTATCATTTACAATTAAAACTAAATTAAACAATCAAATGAGAAAAGTCATATGAGAATCAAAGGCTGGTAGTAATGTGGAGTTTTAACCATTTTCCACATACAAGTAATTTGCAGCAGACGACTTCGAACACGTCTCGGTTAACTTAGAATGTGAAAGTATACTTATTTAAAATAGCTGAAAGCATTGTAGCAAAGGGGAGACATTGTTCATTATGAGCAATTTATCGTTTTGCCACACTGTTTTCGAAAGTAATCTGGAGCATGAGCAAGGATTGATCATTTAATTTCACCATCTCAATTTCAGTAAGTCATATTTCGGTCCAATATTTATAAATATTTATATATTTTTATCATTAAACGTTCTAACTTAGTAGTGATGAATGCGCCTATAACAGAACTATTATTATTGGAATAAAAAATAAATTCACCACAGAAGTGGACAATGACTCCATTTCTCACACTAAATTAGATTTATTGATGAATTATTAACTGAGGAAGCGGTTGTCCGTAACGTGTACCAATTGTGGAATCGCGCCATAGTTTCTGGTGTTTATTACGATAGGGCAAACTGAGCCATCCTTCACCAGTATCATATTTCACAATAATGGGTATCGAATAAACTCATAACACTCATTGGTACGACCCTTTCTATACAACCATTTCCCACATACAATAAATAAGCAGCAGGCGAATATGAAAATCAATAGGGTTCTCACTTTATATAAATATATAATTATTGTTTGCCACTAAGTTTTCAAAAGTTGCAGCAGATGAGTCGAAATACATCTGCGAAGTCGGAGAGATAGTATAAGTGGACGCGATACATGCACCATGCGTTATGAATATATAGCAGTGATTGTACATGTGTTTGTAGTTTTAAAATATAGTTGGGAAAGAACTTACTATACATGATTTACTTAATCCCGTCGTTCTGTTTGTTTCAAACAAAAGGTGGTAGTATCTGTTTCTCTTCTTATTGTTCTTTTGACAAGCAAACGCGTTCATCGGAAAGGGTTTGACTAAATTAAAATAGTAATATATTTATTACGACAGATACTTTACCAATTCAAAAACGTTAACAGATAATGAGCCAAACGCCCAGCTCTTTTAACAGTAATTACTATCAATCGGAAAGCCTCTTTGACTAATTAGGTCACGTGATCACCGCACGCGCCACATCTGGATCGCGGGACGCTCGACGCGGGTAGAAAACTATCTTTGAAAACTATCGGCTGCAAAGAAAATCAGAAGGATATTCGATAATAATTATTTATGATAATATCGATAATTTGATAACTGGGACCACTGCCCTTTGAGGTTAATTGGGTGTCCATTACAAGAAAGTCGGCTGCTGGGATGGTGTTTGGTTTTGTTTATTGCTTAACGTAACGTTTGTTAAGCAGACGACATTGATGAAAAATCTGCTGCGTTAACCGTTTATTTAATTCATTAGATTAACTAAACTCTTCCTCCTTTCAAACGACTCATTTCCCTACAAGCAAAGGGGCAGTTCAAATAATGTATTAATTTCTATAAGCGAGAATTGTTTCATTGTGAAAATTGATTTTGCTCTTTAACAATGATCCACTAATATAAACACGCAAGCAACATCTTCGTACCATATCGATGTCTTACTCTATCTCGACACATGAGGAACAATAGCTCAAAAAGAGAAAAAAATCTTTTTCTAGGAATGTTATATATTTTATCAAATGTGTACATGTTGATCTACTTATATTTTTATTTGACTTTAATCTAATTATGTTAATATGGGAGAATCATAAAACAAAGCATTTCGGATACGAAATTAAACAAGCGAGCTATATTTGGTGCTTCTTTCTATTTTCAGGAGTCCGACGATTCATCACGAAGCTCGCTTAGTTTAGGACAAGACGGCAGCAAGACTAAAGGAAGAACAGGTTGGCCGCAACATGTTTGGGCGTCCGAGTTAAAATCAACGTCACCGCAATCATAATTACTGTCATTCATGTGACACGGACTTTTGTTACGGAAAAGGACGAACGTTCCCGAAACGAAGTGTTCTATTTCTTAAAACCAGACACTTTCTCGGAACGGAAGCGGAAGTAAGAACGCCGGGAAATATGAGCAATGGTTTTTTAACTTTTTAAAGTTGTTAACCTGTGACGTACGTTTAACTAACGTAAAACGTATTGTGTCTGGGATAGTATTCGATAGCAGTTCGTAATGACCAGAGCATTCACTGTTCGTCTACATACAGACAAGCCTTCAGTGGAACTCTCGGAGAAAACTTGTAGTGAATCCCGAACCCTATCCACATACAAGACATATACAACGGACGAAATGGAAAGCATTTAGGCAAACTATGGACACTATCTATCAATGAAAATATATTTAATGAATAGAGTTGAAAAAAGTGTGGCCTAAGGAGAAATTGCTCATCATAAGCAATTTCTACTTATGTCACAATTATTTTTTTTAAAGTCGTCTGCCGTAG
>JAUELF010000017.1:1588621-1603718 GCA_031471495.1 Clinocardium nuttallii
CTGAGACGGAATGTATCGGCCCTGATCAGTCTGCGCGGACAGCGCAGGCTGATCTGGTCGATACATTACGCAGATGCCCTCGCGAGGCGGCTCATTTGGTAAAAATAAGCAAAGACTGAAGAAAATTATTAGGCGGACACAAAGGTTTAGTGCTTGCTGCACACCCACGCATCCGAACAACGACATCACAATTCAAATACCCAGGTTTCAAGTAAGTTGGTAACTTGGTTATTAAAGTAGATTAGAATGTCATTGTTCGCTTAGTTTTTCACTTCTATTTAACGTAATGTCGTTCTCATCAAAATAGAATCATTAAGGCAGAGTTGAATCATCATAGGAAAGGATAATCTGTTTGTTTTGAACAAACGTTTGAAAAGAAGATGTTTTCTTAAAACGAGCAATACTTCCTGTTCTTGCAATGTTTTTGCATTTCCGATTAATACAGATACAGCTCAGACAACGTATCTGCGCAAACTGATCTCGCGCTGCAGCGTTCGATAATAAATCAAAGAGAGAGTTCAAGAAACTTCTGTTTAGCATTATCAATTATAACAATGGTTGCGCGCTTATTGCCCACCGTGTGCTACTCATGCTAGGTTGGTTTTCATGGAGCACCGATCAGTAATGGTTGCGCAATCATTTATACACGTGTGATACTCATGTTATATCGGTTTTCATGGAGCACCGATCAGTAATGGTTGCGCAATAATTTCCCACACGTGTGATGGTTTTCATGGAGCACAGCTCAGTAATGGTTGCGCAATCATTTCCCACACGTGTGATACTCATGTTAGATCGGTTTTCATGGAGCACCGATCATTAATGGTTGCGCAATCATTTCCCACACGTGTGATGGTTTTCATGGAGCACAGATCAGTAATGGTTGCGCAATCATTTCCCACACGTGTGATACTCATGTTAGATCGGTTTTCATGGAGCACCGATCAGTAATGGTTGCGCAATCGTTTCCCACACGTGTGATGGTTTTCATGGAGCAGAGATCAGTAATGGTTGCGCAATCATTTCCCACACGTGTGATACTCATGTTAGATCGCTTTTCATGGAGCACCGGTAATTTATTTAATTCGATCTAAAGAAGGACGTCACATACAATTCGATATACAGTAACAACAATTACAGGAACAGTTGACGTCAGACACATTGGTCCCATGGGATATTTAGATGTTTAATCATAAGACTCTATCCGTCCGTCCAGCTAATACTATACCACTAAACACACAACACTTCGATGGTAGGTCAAGTCTTCTCTATAAACGTTATAAACCAACAAACAAGTTTTAATTATGACCTTATCAACACAATTTCAGGTATCTCTTTCTGCGAAAAATGTGATAAGAAGGATAAATGACACAGTGTGAAACTTTATATTGGTAACCGTATCCGGCCAAGTTTTGGAATTCATTGCCGTTATTTTATATTTCTGAATAAGCTGTAACATATGGGTACGTTATCGTCGTAGTACTTAAAACTCCTTTCTTGCACGTCAATAGGGTTGGTCGTAGTAGCATACCAATGGACTCTCCGCCCGAATTGTTTACGATTTTCCATGACAAAATTCTCTTGAATAAAGTTTATTTTTGTCACTTCCGAAAGACCATGGTTTATCTATTTCCGAGACCATTTCGTATTGTGTTTCTCTTATTCCTATTCTAGACTTCACTCGATGGAAGATCTACGCTGTCCATCTGGTTTTCATACGGAATTATCTGCGCATGTGTTCCTTTCATTCTGATGGCTTCAGTTCGGATGCCCATACATGTTCTGGCCAACCGCTACGTTTGTCCTTCTTATTGTTTGAAGGCGATAAATCCGCATGATCTTCTGGGTTTGTCTGAAACAGAAAAAATATGTTTTAGAATATGTTTACTTGCAGTTTAGTTCTTAGTTAAATATATCAACTCATCAAGTATGTTGTGCATCGTATTTACGTGAAACTATGACGGGCAACTTGCTCGTGTTAGTTTTGTAACTGGTATTTCCCTTAAATATTCAAACTTTTAGACCATATGTTTCTCGTGAAAAGGAATGAATCCGTTGCTCACAATAATAAATTCTGTTTTTGACTCATGGTTAAACACTTACATACCAAAAAGAAATATAGAGTTCAGAAGATATAAGTAGTCTCACGTATTTGCTCTGTAATTGGGAAATTATAAAAACTAAAATCGTTTATGGGAAAAGGTAATTGGATTTTATTTGTTAAGTGCCGAGACATGACACATGCATTTTGTTTGCAAATGATAAACGAGAAAAGTGTAATTGACTCCGCAGATGCCTCGTTGTTTTTATTACTATAATTATCATTATTTTTTTCATTATTATTATTATTATTATTATTAGTTGATCATTATTATTCGATCATTATTATTATTATTATCGTATTTGTTGTTGTATTGTTGTTCGACTTCCGTTTCATTTTGACATCATATGATCTTTGTTTTAGTGAAGAAAAGGTTTTGCAAATACCATCTTCGCAAGCCAAAGGGTGATTTGTCCATTAACATTCATAATTACGCATAGTACTTATGGGAATGCTTATGTACTTTTTAACCTTGGCTACAGAAGATATTGCACATCCATGCATTGCAAAGCTCGAAGAAAATTTGAATGCACTAGATCTTTTTTTCTTTTCTTTTTAAATCTACCCAGCATATATATTTTTAGGAGTTGAACAACTTAAGAAAGATCCTGTATATCTCGACTTTACATAAGTTATTCATTAACCTGACTTCACTATAGGCCCGAAAGTATGTACTTAATAGTGACTGACGACTGCGACCATTAGGAATTTACTATAAAATGGCAACGTACATTCCGCGATTGAAGGTTGTAGAAGCGAGTTACAATATATCAACATCATGTATATTTTTAGAGGTGATTATTATGTAATAATCTCATTCCTTTGCGTTTGCACCATAACATGATTCAAATTTGAACTATATAAACCATTTCCCTACATATAGGAATATTTTATAGATAGATAGATATTCTTTATTTTGTAACGTAACTTATACATAGTTTCTGGTTACATACAAAAAAGTACATACATATTTAAACAAAGTCATGAATGATTAATAACCATTAATTCGATACAATACATAAACGAGGATAAACAAAATATAGATATTTACATGTATACATACGCTAATCAATAGTGCGATAATTCAGAGCTAAATGTTCTTAATAGTCTTTACAGGTACAATGAGTTTGATGTAGAATATAATTTGGACACTTTAATTAAATCTATAAATATATTTGAGGCTTTTAAACTTTGTTTTAAGAAATACATTTTTTTTTATATTTGTCAATACTATATTGGTTCTCCAAATGTCAGTCCAAAGTCTAAGCGAATACGGCTTCTTGTTGCACATGCTTTTACAGTGACAACCAAGATGAGCCTGTGTAAGTCCATGTCGTATACATGGAGAAGATACATATACATTATGCAACTTTTAAAGACATTTAATTAAAGTCCTTCTGCATCCTCTCTCATACCCCTGTCTGTAAACCCTTTCTAACATCCATCAACTATACAGTTGGTCGACTTTGACAGCAAGTTACACAAAAAACACAATCTAACAAAGAAAATATAACTAGTGAAAAGAATTAAAAAAATATTATGACAAAAAATTATGAAGAAATGTTTCAATTTGACACAATGTTTTCAAAAATCGTCTGCTGGGGATGCGCAAAAGTGCGTCTTCAGGCGGGAAAGAGTATGCTAACCTGGGTATGCCGTAAGAACTTTAATTGCTAAACTCCGCCAAAATAGAAAATGTTAAAATTACCAAACTTTTCATTCAAGTAAGAAGGAATTTTATTGAAAAATCGCTCATTTTGGAAAGGAAGACATCAATGTAGTAGACATTGCCAAGGTCGGTCAATAATGAATAGTGTATCAAAGAGAAAGTAGGAAGAAACAAATAAAACATCACATCTGGTCTTCAGAACAAACTAATTGGTGCTCCGAAAGTTGTGTAGTTTTTAACATGGCTGTTATGCTACCCTTGGATTATATACAAAGGATTTGTTATAAAAAGAATGTCATATTCTGCGATATCAAATCACATGTAGACAAGTTTGTCTGTCAGAGCACTTAAAACACGTACTTGATGTCACTGGCTCTTGTTTTAAACACCCTCTGTTTCATTTTCACATTTTCATGGAGTAAACGCATTTATATTTGTAGTGTTTTTATTATGAAAAAAAAACAAAAAAACTTTTCAATGAATAATGTGTTTTTTGGAACCTGTTAAAATGTACTCAGAGGTTTGTTTAATAATAACATGAAAATAATAATAAAAGTCTTTGACTGTATGGATAAGGGTAATAATGGCTTAGAGTTAGCAAGTAAATAAAAAAAGAATGCATCTAACAATCTAAATTAATATACAAAATACCTGCCTTTTGATAATATTAAAGTTATAGAAATTAGACAGACACGAACTATTATAATGGGAAATCATATAAAATATATAACAATGTTATCGACGATTAGTCTTTGTATTGTTGTTTGTTTTAAATGTTATTTACCCCGCTTTCAACAGATGTTCAGATATATCACGGCGTTTCCTGGTTAAATAAGCAATACTACCGATAGTAACTATACCGACAACGATGTCTTACATACATCACGTCTACAACAGACGACGTTGAATACATATTTGCAGAAGAATGGAAAATCTCTAAATGATATGTGAACAATGTTTAATTATTGAAATAAGCTGGACACTTTTTTGGTTCAGGTGAATTGCTCATCATGAGAAATGTTTAATTTTGCCACGATGTTTTAAAAACGTGTTTTGCTTTAGATGCGTCAACATGTCTGTTTAAGGTTGGCCATCATTTATTTCAACAACCCTCCCCTGGATACAAGAATAATGACACATGAAGGTGTACTCTTAATATCTTAAGACACAATAATATATTAATATCAAAATGTTAAAATCCGTTACAATTGACTATTTAGTTAAGCATAATCATATGGGTTAAAGTCTAACCGCCAATTGATGATTTGTATAAGATAACATCTCATAGTTCATAAGACAATGATTATTGACGCCAATAAACGTGTTATATTTCATGAAAACAAGAGTTTCTAGACATTCTCAAGAACCGAAATTGATGCCAATCCTTATTTACATTTATCTATACAGTTAAGTTAACACAACACAGATTACAAAGCAATATTTCAATTTAAATCATAAATACATCCATGTGTCATCTTTGTAACGGTATAATTATGAAGGGGTTGCAAGCAGTCTTTACAAAGAATAAAATGACCGGTTAGTTTAGTCAAATCTTGGTCTACACAAATTTATTTTACTGATACACACATCTTTATTCAAATTTGAAAATTAGAGGGAAGGGTCATGGTCATAATTCTTACTGGTTTTACGTCAGGATAGAGACGGGAAAACCCCTAGACTGTCTCGGAAATTCCCATTAATTTCAGGTGTCATAATTTGTCAATTGATTACCATGGCCCTCCGAATTTTCACGTATTTAATCCCTCAAAATTGCCCTCTAATTTGGTTTTTGCATATCAGCTTATCATGGCTTCTTAAACCAAGTGCTTGTAATTTACATTTATTATATATTGTAAGTGCTTCTCCGCCCTCGTAGATTTTTTACACGAATTTATATCTATGGCAGGTCTTAAAGGTACGTTTTCCAAGCAAATTACATATCGAAATCGCAAACCTATTTGACGCATCTGCAGCAGACGACATTTAAATATGTTGTTGAAAAAATAGGAATTGCTCATATAGAATAATGTGTACTTTTTCTACAATATATTTTCAAATGATTGATTGATGAATGATAATAACAATTAAATTAGTTGATAAACGGTTCTATCTCACTATGAAGCATTATAAATACCCGTAAGTCTTTCGATACCAAAGGATATTCAAGGATTTAGCAAACAACACAGATAAAGCTGGTTTTACTGAAATCTACATCACATTCTATTTTACCTTTTTTTTTGTGGAACAAAAATGGAGTGGTCGGTCTTATTTTCAACATGAAAGAGTCGGCATTGTGAAATTCGGCAGTGTTACATATTCGTATTTAAGCCAAATCACATGAAACCTGGCAATTGGAGCTATTTTATATTAATGGCAATAATCATGCATGCTGTTATATTCGAACTTTGTGCAAAGTCATTCTCTAGAGGTGTAAATGCAGGATGCTTGCACCGATAATGGTAAGATCCTCATCAGCCTGCAAAAGGTCATAGGTTATTCTAAATATTAGACGGTCGTCAAGTCAAAATGCGGGTGTAGTGGCCCAACTTCGACTTGGTTACGGGAATCACGTCAGAACACTTTCATAACGTACGTGTCTATATGAGCGATGCTCCACGAAACCCAATCGTAAGACCATTGCGACCAGTGTAGATTCAGATCAGCCAGCGCAGTCTGATCTCGCTCTGCATTGTTCGCTTATAAACCACAGAAGGTTTAAGAAACGCATGTACCCAGTTGAAATTTTAGCATATATGTCCATACAGGTCTTCTTGCAGGTATTCTTCCACACGTGCAATAGTAACAAAAATAGTTTTTTACGCCTCTTCAGCAGACAACTATTGAAGAAAACTGTGGCAAAAGTTGAAATTATTCATAATATCTCCTCCTTTCACAATGTGTTCAGCTCATAATGAGCAATTTCGCAGTTGTTATTATTTTCAAATATCAAGTAAAACTATCATTTTATGTGAAAATGTTAGATTCTTTGCCAATAAGTTTTCAAAATCGTCTGCTGCAGATTTGTTGTAGTTGGAAGCGAATAAAATAGCATATCTGATGAACTATTTATTAATTAATACTTTAATCAAACAGGATCGAGCAGCCACGATTCGTCATTGCTCGATGTTTCGTCACTCACGTGTTGACCTTTCTTCAACAATGGTGAACCGTCAGCACATATGTATGAAATATGTTATCAACATTTACGAATGTATTCCTTTAAATCATTTTAGCTCCTTAAAGTCTGCGTGTTAAGATAGGTCTTACGATATTTTCATTAAGAAAGTCATGTCAAACCGCGTTCAGTAATGTAGAAAAGATTATTTCACCAGGGTCCTCTTATAATCCTTTCCTCCGTAATCAACCCTTTCCCACATACGAGAAACATAGAGCAGGCAACTTTGAAAACAAAGCTATGATTAATTTCTATAAATAAATGCTGATTTATTGAAAATATTTGAAAAACGGTATGACAAAAGGAGAAATTGCTCATGAGGAGCAATTTCTCCTTCTGCCAGTGTTGCAAAAGTCGTCTGCTTCAAATGCGTCAAAAAGCGTCTGTATGTTGGAAAGAGTTAACTTTGAACGGCGTCAGGCGAAATGGGGGCCTTGTTACATCCTTTGTGTTGACACCATACAGTTTGGTATGTAAGTGAAACCGTGCTCTACTACAATTCTAACCATTTTCATTAGTTATACATGTGGTTTGTTAAAATGAACACGGACAGTGAAGTGCCTGACCAGACTTATTTACATGCAAATGTACATTAAGGCTTCACTGAGCGGTTTATGCCTTATGGACTTTTTAACACAAACGGAAAGACTTTAAAAAATGGTTTTAATGTCTGCCCTCCTTGGCGCTCAGTGTTGTGGGAAGAGCATTACGACCGACTGGCTGGTGTCAGGGTACATTGACCAGTAGTACTGGTAACTTGACCAGTAGTACTGGTAACTTGACCAGATACTCAATTTAAGACCACTTGTGAACACCGACCAGATTAATCTCTTCCCGTGGGTGGTCTTTACACACAGGTTGTTGGACTGTATAATTATATATTCTTAGCAGGAACGGCGCCACAAATGTACACAGTAACATTTCAAAAATCGACGATGATAAAAACAACTCTTGGAGATTCAGCAGGATAAGGGTTAACCCCATACAACAAATCAAACGACTTTGAATTTTTTGGAAACTCTTAAAAACTGCCATAACAAACTATTTAATGAAGTTGAAAATATTGCGGCCAAAGGAGAAATTGCTCATGATGAGCAATTTCTCCTTTTGCCGCAATGTTTTCAAAAATCGTCTGATACAGACTCGTCTTAAAGCGTCTGTTATGTGGGGGGAAAGGGTTAACCCGATCTCTCTCCTTCCTTATTTTAGGATAACACACTAGAACCGCTGTAAAGGAGACGTACATCGAACAGAACCGATCACTCATTGTTATCGAGAATCAAAACAAAACCATCATGCATACCGTGTTTTTCGTCAATAATGCAAATCATGAAACACCGATCTCCGTTTGTTGGAGTTTATATTTTCATGGTGGAACCCTTTTACTGATTGACATAGGAAGTGGTTAAATTACCCTTACCATTCGTGTAGACACAGATCAGATTACGTCTTCCTTGATTTCTGATCTGAGTTTTAATAATGTATACACTTTGTACGATTGACGTTGTCATATTTTCATTATAATTAGATATACCGTTTCAAGAAGAGATGAATGAATAACATTTCATATCTTAAACTTGGTAAGGGTTGGGATGCAAATCTGGGTCTAAATCACACATTAATCGGGAACCATGGGGCTAAACCATGTCCCTGCATGAGTCTTCACCGCTCTTTATCTAGTATATATCTCTTGGTAAACTGAGCCGGGCGCCAGCCAAAAAACGGTCTGTTGAAAAAACGCGGCAAAGCAATATATATTGATTTAAGCTTTGTTTTAATCGCTATTATTATATTAGCATATATTAGTTTAAGTTCTCTTAATTATTCTTAATACTGCTTAGCTTATGTCAGACTTTTCAAGGGTCTCCTCGCCTCGGCTATAGTGCAGGTTGTCCATTGTAAGTTTGAACCCCACCTCGTCCAACATGTTTTCCAACGTTTGCCAAAAGTCAATGCAACACGCGTCAATTGTCTTCGAACAGTCTATATGGATACTTCAAAGCAACCAGTTGCTTGCAAAGAATGTTGCATGTAGTAATGCAGTGATAAAGCCATGAAACGAATAGGTTGCTGACCGCTGTGATATGACTGAAACTTTGTTTAAAGCGACGTTAAACCCCATTTATTAAAATACAGCATTCGTCTCGAGAGGGCTAGAACAGCGTTTGATTATCGGCAGAGACAAATAATACAGTATTATGTCTCTGTTCCTGCTGCAGTTTTTCAGAGACAATAGAACTGATTGAAATGATTGACCCACTAGTGTTGGTTCATTTACTTAAAGAGCCCGTATGTAACCATATGATAGAAGCCGAATTACGAGAAAACCAACATTTTGGACTCAGCGTAAAGTATCGACCCGGATAAGCCTAAGAATGCCATGCAGGCTAACCCGGACGGACACTTTTAGCCTCATTTGGGTTTTCTGTTTCAGAAATCATTATTTTACACCTCTATCCCCCTGTGACGGAATGTGATCGCCAGGTTTAGCCTGCGCGGACTGAGCAGGCTGATCTGGATCGATACACTACGCAGAGACCATTATGTTGGTTTTCTCGTGGAACGGCTCAAATTAAAACACCATTCAAACAAAGAAAATATTCTTTGTTTTCTGTGAATCACGATACGGTCCCCATGCGAGACGAAAATGCTTTCCTATGGTTTGAATTTAAACTAAAAGAAATAATATAATGGATCTAGATTCCGCCCTGCACGAACCGCCTGATAGCGAAATGATATTGCCTTGTACTTAGAATTAATATCACAACTATGTTTTGTTGTTCATCCGTAAATTATAATTTGTATTTACTTGTTTAAACTACGCTATATCCGAGTGTTATTTCAGGTGCATACTGCAATATTTGAGAAGCAAAGGACGTGCAAACTGCACGTATTGTCGGAGGTTGTTGTTTTACTGACTGCACATAAAGTGAGGCGTTCCACGAGAAAACCAACATCATGGACTCTGCGTATTGTATCGACACAGATCAGCCTGCGCAGGCTTATCTTGGCGGACACATTCAGTCATAAGGGGATAGATGTATAGAGCAATGATTCCTGAAATAGAAAATGCACAGGAGGCTAAAAGTGTATGTCCGGGTTAGCTTGTGCGGCATGCTTGTGTTGATCCGGGTCGATACGTTACGCAGAGTCAATGATGTTTCTCGCGATACGTTACGCAGAGTCAATGGTGTTTCTCGCGATCCGGGTCGATACGTTACGCAGAGTCAATGATGTTTCTCGCGATCCGGGTCGATACGTTACGCAGAGTCAATGATGTTTCTCGCGATACGTTACGCAGAGTCAATGATGTTTATCGCGATACGTTCGGGAAGTAGGGAAAGCCATTCCCGCCATGTTTAGTCTTTGGTAGGACCCGGCCTGGTTCGTACCCATGAACTCCCTCAAAGAGGCGGACGCTCTTCCACTACACCAACGAGGCAGTTGAATTTGGATCAGATATCATGGATAGTTTATGAAATTTCTTTTTTTCTAAAGTACAGCTTATATATAATCTTACTACAAACTGTTTTTATGAACTTGTTGAAAGGTATCGTCACTAACATCCCTATTTCAATAAAACGACATCCCGGCGCGAACATGGAAAGAAAAAAACGAGTCGACAAACCTACTTCTTACAACTTATATATTTTCTCACAACAAAATAATCATAAAATTGTGACATTTATGTAAACCCAGATAAAAAGATCGTTTTTCATTTTCACTGTGGGCGATAAATACATTAATAGAGACATAAGGTCAGGGATTATCGCGCAAAAATGAATTAGTTAATTATGGTCGCGTACTTTTTTGATAATTCGGGAAATGCCACGAGAAACCCTCCATTCCGCAATTTGCGACTACAGAAAAATACATAGAGAAGCCTGCACATCCACACACAGGCCTCCATGTACACAATAGTTTGATTATAACATTCTAGAATCTATATGGGGCTGGTAACGAAGCCCACGAGATGGTACGGGCGTCCCCAACGATCGAGATCATTTTACTACCTTAAATATACTAAGGTGTGTTTTTCAATGGCGTGCCCCATTTCGGGAAGTGCCATTCATAGCGGTGGATTGTCGGAGTCGAGTATAGCTGATAAGCCCTAATCACGTCGATGATTGTTGGTTGATGAGGCTCATTAACCGAGGTAAATAGAGTCACGAACGGATCGTAAACAATGCAGCAATAATCCAGTTTTCCGTTTATTTCCTAACTATATTAACTCTAGTCAATGACATATTGGTTTGAGTGCATGGCGTTTTGTGCCGCTTTCTACACTTGTTCAGTTATATCAGTGCGTTTTCTGTGTAAGTCTACCGGTCGATTTTATCACAATACAATAATGCGTATCAATAATTCTGCGTGAAAACTAATATTTTCTGCGCAATGTATCGACACAGATCAGCTTGCGCAGTCCGCGCAGACTGACCCGGGCCGACACATTCCGTCTCAAGGGGATATAAATATAGAGTAATGATTCCTGAAACAGAAAATCCACAATAAGCGAACAGTGTATGTCCGGGTTAACCTGCGCGGCATGCTTAGGCTGATCCGGGTCGATACTTTACGCAGAGTCAACAATGTTGGTTTTCTCGCCTCTTTCAACAATGCTTCAACTATATCACGACGTGTCATGAGCTCATTATCATCATTTATTTATTATCAGTGTTATTATCATTAATATTATTATTGTTATTGGTAAGCCGTCATAAAACTAATGATAACTTGCCTCGGAATGTTTGTTATTTGAGAGAATCTTGACAATAGTTAACGATAGACAAGCTGTCCGACCTAATATAGCATAACAATGTTGAATGAACGTTTTTTTCCGCAAAACAGTATACAGCCATTACCAATTTGTCTCAGAGAATAATTCATATGTTGTCCAGTAAAAGCTTTATATTGGATGTAGTTTTATCTAATGAGGGGGGAAAAAAGAGTCTGAGACAAAATGTCTCTACGTGTCTAAGGGAAAGACCGACACATAGCCCACTAAGCGTAGCCCTTTCCCACATGCAGACGTATTTTGTCACGTCTGCGGGAAATGACGTTTGAAAAGACGGCGGCAAAAGGAGATAAATAATTTCTCCTTTTGCCAAAATGATTTCAACTCTATTCAGAAAGTATATTTCAATGTTTAAGTTATTATTTACATATTTTTTCTAGATGCTATTAATGTCGTTTGCTGCAGATGTGTTGTATATGTGAAAGGGTTATTGCTGACACGAGGTTACGTTGAGTGCATCTTGATAAGGCGGTTTCTCCAGAAGTGCTTTTACCATTTCCCACATACAACACATCTGCAGCAGACGACCCTGAACACGTCTAGACAAAACTATTTAAAATCTCTATAAATAAAAGCATAATCGTTGAAAAGAAATGAAATCATTGTGTCAAAAGAAGAATTTGCTCACTTTAGCAATTACTCCTTTTGCACAATGATTTCAAACGTCGTTCTGCTTCGTAGAATGCGTCTGCTTGTTGGGAAGGGTTAAACTTGATATATGAAGTTACGTTTCGTTACAAAGAGGTTCGTAAATTTTGTCAGAAACATAGACATTAAAATCTGGTACGGGTTATCCCTTACAGAAGATATTTTCACATTGGATTCGGTTAATAGTTTTAAAACATAGAATATTCGTAATTAACAAAATTGTATCAGAAAGAGCAAGAGTAGATGTTTATAAACGATAGAATTATAAAATAAGCTTTATACGTACTCGTTTGAACAGCATGAGACACATTTTGAAAAGTAAAACTAAAAGGAAATCGCTATTTCTTCTTTGTTCCCTTCCCTTCATTTTATTATTTGTTCAATAGTGTTTTATAACACTTTCAAAATCATTCGATTATTTTACGGCGTTTCCTGTGTAACTGGATTACCAGTACTAATGGTCCATTTACCCTGACACCAGCAAGTCAGTCGTAATACTAGCCCAACACTCCTTGATGTAAATGAGTGAAAGCGATAACTACCACTTTAATCCTTTCCCTCATACAACAATTCTGTAGAAGACGACTTTGAACAGTTTTTGTCAACACATAGAAAATCTCTAATTTTGAATGGATAACATATGACCAAAATCTGGAAAACATTGTGGCAAAAGAAGAAATTGCACGTTTTGTCAGGCGTCAGAAAGCGTCTATATGAGGGAAGGGTTCAAAGTAATTCCAGTGACCCGACTTGGGATTGAGTCGACGACCTTCCGCACCAAAGAGAGACGCTCTACCACTACACCCTCGAGGCCGCCCCGCACACTTTTCAGACGAGTTCAAAAAATGTTATGTTGCCAGTATGTATCAAAATGCAACGTATTCGCGAAACACTTTAAACTTGTATATATTATAGTGACACTCAACGACCTCTCTCAGGCTAAATGCTTGCGTAGGCTTGAAGGGAATGCAATTTTATAGTTTTGTTTAAAAGTAGTTACAAAAAAAGAAGAACAAACTATGAGAAGATTTTTTTTGTTATTCGTATTTCAGTTTCACCAATGCTTCTTCGACGTCGATACCAGTACATGTGCTTTGTGAGTTTGTTTACGCTTCTGCGGCAGACGACCTTTTGGAAACATTGCAGCAAAAGGAGAAAATACTCATAATGTACACACATACTGATAGATGGTCTTCAGTTGTTGGGAATTGCCTATGGTGAACGTGTCAATATGTGCTTTTTGTGTGAATATTAACTGAGCATGATTGTTTGTACTTATTTCTTTAATAAATCGAACATAATTTAATATACCCACGTGACCATGAAAAGACCAATGACGAGGGTAGTATATCTCACCTAACTCTAACTCCGCTAAATTTCAGCGACTGGCATTTTTGTCACAGACCTTTGACTCATTATTCTACAGACAGGGCTACAATTTTCAGAGAATTGATAAAACAACACTGAGATCCACGTAGACCAATGTTAAGTTATCGGCTATCCACGCAGACCAATGTTAAAATAACGGCTATCAACGTAGACCAATGTTAAACTAACGGCGATCCAGTTAGACCAATATTAAGTTTACTGAGATCCACGTAGATAAATGTTAAGTTAACTGCTATCCATGTAGATCAATGCTAAAATAACGGCGATCCACTTAGACCGAGGTTAAAATAACGGTGATCCACTTAGACCGAGGTTAAAATAACGGCGATCCACTTAGACCGAGGTTAAAATAACGGCGATCCACTTAGACCAATGTTAAAATAACGGCGATCGCAATTGTACCTTAAAGCAGTTTATAAAATAGTACGATGGCGATATTTAAAACTTTCTAACATGTAGAAGAATTTTGAGGCATTATTTAATGAACACATGTAAAATATGGGGACATTGCTCATCATTTCTTTGCCCACACTGTTTCAACTTGTTCACTATAGTATTCTCTCCCTTAAAAGATTTTCCTATGTCGGTCGCCTTCATGTTTTTCAAGTCGTCTTGTACATGTGCTGTGTATGGATATTGGTTTAGGCCATGTAAAGCAGGAAAACTGTAACCATATCATGAACCTTCACAGTGAGAAGATTGCACTTTTCTTGGAGACTGACATAAATATACACATATACATTTTCTAATAAAAATCTTGTTTCCATTTTGTACGTGTGCCAAGTTTTGTAAGATAAGATTTAGACAAAATTAAAACCTTGAATGAGTTATCAAAAAAGATTACACGAAAATGTCGGCTTATCAAAATCGTACATTGCACTATCGTTATGTGTTCTATTTGCAAAAGCAGCCGCGTAGTATAAAAATGGGTCATTCGCAGAATGTAAACAGTGAACTACCTGCGGAAGCTGTATGATTTGTATGGTGTTTTACGCCGCTTTCAACAATGTTTCAGTTATATAATGGCGTATTCTGGGTAAGTTACGAGTACTATTGGTCCATTTATCTTAAATACTTTTCGAATACATATTACAACAGCCATATTTTCATTGCTGGCAAAAAAGCTAGAAATACAGAACATATGTAAGCCGTCCCGCGAGAAAACCAACAATATGGCCTCTGCGTAATGTATCGACCCGGATCAGCCTTAGCATGCCGCGCAGGCTTACCAGAATAGACACTTTTCGCCTCCTGTGATTTTTTTGTTTTAGGAATCATTACTCTATACGGCTATCCCCATGAGACGGAATGTGTCGGCCC
>JAUELF010000017.1:1603818-1619587 GCA_031471495.1 Clinocardium nuttallii
TAGCATAAGCACTTGCCGACTGGTCTCAGGATAAATGGACCAGTAGTACTGGTAACTTACCCAGGAAACGCCGTGATGTAACTGAAACATTGTTGAAAGAAGCGTAAAGCAGAATACAAACAATTGAAATATAATGATAGGATTATAACATGCGTTTTGTATTTTTTCTATCATAATGATAGAAATACAAATAAACTACAAATAATTGAATACGCCCCTGCGCAGACGCAACCTCACGGTCACCCGTATAAAATAAACTGCTCATTTTTTATCCAATAATTTATTCATTGAAATAATAAACTGGATTAGATTTCCGAAAATTCCCAGCAATTAATCACAATGATAAACCCATCTTTATCTAATGAAAATAGAAAAGAAATTAGGCAAAACTCGTCAACCATCTCCAATGCATATGGAAATGGCGCAGTAATCGACCGGGGAACAAAGTCACTGACTGACGCACTCAATAAAAGTCAATTTTCGGGGGATGAAAAGGACTTTGAAGAAATCTCCTGCAATAGAAAACGCGCTCAGGAGAATCCCTCTTTTGGCAAAACAATTCATTATGTTGCCACACATAATAAATGAAAGGTTCAAATTTGATTATCGGTTGCATTTAGTTCCCGTCTCCATAGAGACGATCAATCATCAATTTAATACTGCTGCCATTCACACTGTGGCGGAACGCCATTAGCCCTTTCCAACGGACAATGTATAGCTCAGCAGACGACTTTGAAATAATCTAGGTATAAATGTGGAAACAATTCCTTTAAAAAAAGTATAAATATTGAATAGAGATGGAAATATAATGAGGGATAGAGAGAAATTGCTCACGATGAGCAACTTCTCCTTTTGCTGGATAGTTTTCACATGTCGTCTGCTGCATAAGGTCAAGTTACGGTATGCGTGTGGAGGAAGGGTAAAACGCTTTCCTGCTTTGAACCATTGTGATGTCTCTGTAGCAGACAACTTATGAAAACTACGGTGAGAAATGGAGAAATGATAACTTGAATTATTTTTCCCCGCACTGTTATAAGTTCATTCTTTCGCGTAAGTATTGTTTAATATTTTTATACTTTATAATTACGTTCCTGAACTACGTAAACCAGTTCGGTTCCCGAAATGTCATAGCTGGCAACGCGTTTAATGCACGGGTGATTTAATATCGGCGTCCAGTTCAAATCCACGGGGAATTCCGCAGGATTTTGTCATGTAGGGCACGTGGCGGTATATTTCCTGACATACATACAAATAAACAATTACGACAGAACTGTCTTGTAGAACAGCCACCTCGGGGGTCGTACTCGCTCTGAACGTTCAGTCAAAGATAAAATTTACTGCATATTAATTCCATCATTATCGTTTGGGTTTCACAGAAATCCCGATTGTTTCTTTAACTATGTCAGTGTATTCCTCACAAATGTAAGTACATTCTGTAGAAAGATGTAGTTACGATGTTGTGGTATAAGCCCCTAATTGAACTTCGCAAGAACGCTCCAGACAATTTACTCTTCCAAACGTTTGTTTGTCGCTGTGTTTAGAATTTCTCGTACAGGCATACATTTAATAGCTGACAAATACAGACGCGTATTCTAACTTCTCTTCCTATTTAACATGTTCCGAATTCAGACGCTTTCTGACGCTTCTGCAGCAGACAACTTTCGAAAACATTGGCACAAGTGAAGTAATATATCTCATCATGGGCCATCTCTCAATGAGCCACAAGGTTTTTCAACTAAATTAAATAATTAACCTTTCATTCACAGAGGTTTTCAATAGTTTTACCATGATGGTTTCAAAGTCGTCTGCTGTAGATGTTTGCATGTGGGAAAGGGTTTATATAGTTACCATGCAGATGGACATAGTCCTTTTAAATTCCCGACCGAATTCATTTTTTTCAAACGTTATTAAAATATTATACAAAGAGAATGGTTTGGGTTTGTGATCGACATATATGTTCTACTTTGTTCTTAGATAAATTCTTTTTGTTCTTTTCAGTTTTCATGTGTGTCTATCATACCTCCGATTAATATTGCTGGAGTTCAATACTTTTTATTCAAACCGATCTAAAAGACTGCTCGTCCGATCACGATAGTTTGTATATACTGTACAACATGTATATTTGAAAGATATAGTCAACTAAATAAGTTTGGGTGTCTAATAAACTATTGATGCCGGCTGTAAATGATGCAATAATTATTGCTAACTTGTGAATGTATATTTTAAATTATTCTATGTAACGCTTGTCAAAATAATAAACAATGTATTGACATACACACACTTCGGTTATATTCGCGTTGTTAAAACTTTTTAACGCTTCATTGCCGAGTTTCAGAAAATCGACTCTTCCATGTTGAAAATTGGACGTCTTAGTGGCAAACACTGAATATTTCATGAGAAACATCTCATTACGAGTTGCCTCGCCTAAATCTGCATTGTTTGCAAAAGCCTTTAATTGCCTTTTTGAAGCGAAAGAGTTTAACCCGTATTTCATCCATATTTAACCATATCTTACACACATCAAATCTGCATCAGACGAACGTGAAAACATCCAAACCCATATACGAAATTGCTCTCCAAATAGATGTACAAGAGAAAGTTGATGCAAGGCATCAATGTCGCCAGAAAAAGACTGCATTAATTTATTTTTTAACATGCATTCTGGACTTAAGGTAGCCAATCTGTAATGGTCATTATCACAATGTTGCACGACTGTGTTTTTACTTGTTTTATAAAACAATCTTAAACAAACTTTAAATATGTTTTATTTAGCTATACAAAATGAAAATTAAAGTACGGCATTGAACTGATGATCTTTGCATTTGAATTTTCATAGATTGTTAATTATTCTATTGGTGTTTTTGTATGGCTTGATCTATAATAACTTATATAAAGAGATCCCTTTTTTTAAATAAAGGGAGATAATTCTACAAAGAAACACGTACATAGAACTTCTCTAACATTAATTCTCATTCTGTAAGAGCCAAATTACTTAATGTATATTCCCGACCGAAACAGATATTTTAGACATTTGAAATATTTCCTAATTTTGTTTATGTTTATTAATGCATCGGTGTTAGACTGAGTAACATCGCACTGTCAATACAATACAGTGCGTATTGTTTACACGGGTCTAGCAGGTGCGCGTATGTAAACAAATTAGACGGTGCGACGTAGAGGATTGTAGTTATCGCGTTGTGATGAAAATACAGTACCTCAGTCTAGCTAATAGGGACTGTTTTGTCCTTCGTAAGTAAACAAAAAAACATATATGCGAGTCAAAATAAAGAAACTGAACATACTTAAATCATCGAAATATTTAATTTATTTTAGATGTGTCATAACTTAGTGTTTTTAAACAACCGCAATTGTAATATTTTCAAAACGTTTAAATGTGTTTCTTTTTAATAAATAACGTTCCTCCCATGTGATTTCTGAAAAGCTATCAAAAATATAAGTCGCGGACTTCTGTCCGGCGACTAATAACTAATGAATAAGGTTAAAAAAAATACTGACAATGGAAGAAATGTCTCATTATGAGCATTTTCTCCTTTGGCCACAATGATTTCAAGTGTCGTCTGTTGCAGAGGTCACGAATGAGTTAAAACAACTTTATAACGTGTATTTTTTTCCAAACACTGTTTTTGGTAAATGTGATAATAAGAAAGCATTGATGAATTTAGCTAAATATATCCGAAAATAATCTATTATACGTTAGATTTTTATTCATAGGAATCAATCTGACCTTGACCTTGATTGAACGTTTTAATAGTGCATATTACCATAACGCTTTAGTATATAGTTTAAACTTTTTGAAATGATCTATGTTTTTTGTACATGCTCGTATACGTATATGTATGTGTTATTGCGAGTTAATGTTTAAAGCTCATTCATGACTCTTTTTTTTTTAGAAAATATGTATTTTTGTTACAAAATGAAAAATATCTATCAATTCGTATCAATGAAATTAATAATTTAAAGTGATCAGCTTTTCAACGTAAGGAAAATATTTTTAGAAAGTTAACAGAATTATTGATTGGTGAGAGTTTAACGCCATTTTCTGCAAGTTTGCAGTCATATCACGAGGACCAGTTCACCTACTCGTGTGTATTCTGGCTGTACTCCGCACAACATACGTTTCCAAGCAACTGGCTTTTTTCCACATAGACTGTAAATCCATTGGTGAAAGAGGAATGACTCGGCAGACTGACAGACCGTGATGTATTATGATGAAGACGTGACACCCAGCCGACGCAGGCGACACAGTACACAATGCATCTGATGATTGTCAAATTATTAACCCTTTCCCACATGCAACAACTTTGCAGCAGACGACTTTGAAAACATGATCGGCTTTTTTTAAACTCCCTTAGGATGAAGGTACAATAATTTAAAGTTAAAAATATAGTGACAAAAGGAGAATTTGATCGTTTTGAGCTAACTCTTCTTGTAATTGTCTTTTGATGTATACATTGGATAAAAATTACATGGAAATGTTTCGAGTACATAAGACGCTTATGTTTTAATCACGGCTTTCGATTTGGAGTCTTGAAACATCTGCACACAGTAGAGACTCTTCTGCCTCCGTCCACATGAAAGTTTAAGTCAAAGTTGCATCTTTTGACACAAATTTAGAACTGTAACCCCATTAACCTAACGCCAAAAAACATTTACATGAAGCCACACCGGAAAAGTGTTAAAACCCCAATTTGCCAGACGCGCACCATTTGATTACAGAAAATATGTTATCACTTTCGTTTGATTATTTTTTAATGTAGTTTCATACTACATTTAATTATATTTCAGTTATATCACGTAGTATCCTGGGTAAATTACCAGTACTCTACCGGTATAATGTATCCTGGGTAAATTACCAGTACTCTACCGGTATAATGTATCCTGGTATCGATCCACCAGTCGTTATGATATACCTGTTACCACGATCGCCAAGGAGGGAAACCATAACTACCATGTTTAAAGTCTTCGGTAGGCATATGACAATACTTTCAGGTTGAAATAAAATTGCATTGAACTGAAATTGATTATGCATTTTGTCTTAAGTTTAAATAAAAGCATCAATAGCCAACATTGGAAACCTGACCATAAAATAAAACAAAACATCACAATAATAGTATTGTTTATTTACATGATATTTTTTTGGTATCCAGTTATTTTGAATGCTCGCGCAAAGTTATGCAAGAAAAACAAAAATATTTCCCAAACAAATGCAAAAACTAATATTGCATACACAAAATGTACAAAATATAAGATCGAAAATATATCTATGAATATATATATATGAGACCCGTCTTATCTTAAGTCCCTTTTGTAATCATATAGTGTTGGGTAAGACATTTGTGTTTATTTGGAGGAATCATAAAGGTGAACTACTTTTCATTAATGTTTAAATTTGATATTTAGAATACTTTGAAAATATTTAATTAGAGATAAGAATGAACCTTAATCCGAATCCTGGGAGCCTATTCACTAACCGTTCTAAATAAAATCTAGTTCAACATTTGAAGAATATTCTAAATTCCCACACTCATGTTACGAACTGTCTAATTGGCGAATCTATATTAGTTCAATCCATCAGAAGCGTTATTACTGTGTGAATTTAGAATTAGAATTGCATTTAGCTTGATTTATGAATACGAGACTTGGATCTTGAAATTTGACGCGTAACAAAATTTATTAAAGACCCTTTCCCACATATAAAAAATCTGTCGCAGGCGACTTTGAACATATCTAGGAAAAGTTATCAAAATATCTGTAAATGAAAGAACAGTTATCAAATAGAGTGGAAATAATTTTGGAAATTGGTGAAATTGCTCATATCTGAATGAAATTACATTGAAACAATTTCTCCTTTTGCCACAATGTTTTCAAAATAGTTCGGTTGCAAATGTGACAAAAAGCATATAAAAGTTGAAAAAAGGTAAATTAAATAATACTTACTTCCACTTCTTTTAACGCTTTCATATCAATATGATGTCTTTCCCGTTTCCTTGAGATCTCCGCTTTAAAACCCTTTTCTGTGAGTTTTGGATCGTCTTTCTTTAATATGTCCATTAGATATGTAATGTATGAGATTGCTAGTCGAAGTGTTTTGATTTTCGATAACTTTGTGTCTGATGGAACATTTGGTATACAGTCTCTAAGGTTCGTAAAGGCGTTATTTAAACTTTGAGTCCGTCGCCTTTCCTTCTTACTAGCATTCACTTTGCGCTTTACACCCCGGGGTTCACCAAAATGATGCTCCGAATAGGCCTCATATGGAACGTGTGACAACATATCATTTTGCACGTGTGCACGATGTCCGTAAGAATCCGGTGACATGGGTATTTCTGGCGTACCACTCAAAACCCAATTATGAAAATAGTTCCGGTCACTAACATTACTAACATTATAATCCGGGTACCTCATCGCCTGTGCCGGGTACTGGGTCCCGTAAAAGTCGTGTGCGCTAGTTACCCCCATCGGTCCTGGGTGTGCGTATCCGGGATGGTATCCTCCGACACTGAGACTCATTTTCCAGGATTTCTGGTCTTTATCTTGCCCTGGTTATCAGTGTTTAGTCTCATAAGCCAAAACGTGTACCCTGTGTCAAATCATTCGTGATCATAGAAACTGTATACGTCTGCTAATTCTTGTATCAAAACACGAATCTCTGTTGCCTATCCAATTTAAAGACTTTATACTACGTATCTGGCTTTTCTAGATTGATAGAGACACGATCCAGAGACAACACTTGCCTCTGCAGATTTCAAAAAGTGTGATATCCAATGAAATAATTGCTAGAATCGTTTCATAGACGAATCATTAAAACGGAGCCATGCTGACTCCAGGCGGCAAGTGAACATATCAATAAGCCCCGCCCAACCGCTTTTAACCACGCCTACATCGGCGCATCTTCATTCATAGATTTTTCCCCTTTACAATGACGCTGGCATGAGGATTGTTAGTATTATTGGATAATTAGAGTCGAGTCATGCAATAAAGATCTTGTTGCATCCCACTTTAGGGTATCATATAAAGGGCTACAGAAATTTGGGGGAAATGGGGCTACAGTTATAGGTTTTCGTTCGATGTAATGGATATATATACCTCTTATATACACAGGCGGACAGTGAAGGATCTTGCTGGACATTGTGTATGTACACGTTTGCCTGGATTTCCACTGGGCGCATTTGCAACGCAATCCCTTTTCGTCCAACGTAGCTTTAATTGAATGGATTAGATAAGAATCCGTTATGCAAAAATGACCAAAAATGATATACTTGGTGACTTGGTCTCTTCATCAAATTTGTATTACCGTGTATTATAAGGAGCTACATGTAAATATATGTGTAACAATGATCGTTTCACCTTTTATTGATTTGTAAGAATGTAAAGGAGGCCTTGGTGAGAGGTTGTAAGAAGCATAGGTTCACCAAATTCTTAGCTGTTCGCATATACCGTTTTTTGTAGACTGGGTTACGTAGACGGTGGCCAAACTGCCATGGGAACTGTACTGTAATGGATAAGCAGTAAGGAAAAAACTGCTGCCTGTCGAAGTTGGTGAAAAACTCAAGAAACACAAGCAATCGTTTTCCATGCACGCACGTCCTTCAGTGGACGGTATTCGTTTCAGTTTATCCTTTCCAACATACAGACGTCTTCTGACGCCTCTCAAGCAGACAACTTTTGAAAACATTGTGACAAAAGAAGAAATTGCTCATCATGAGCAATTTCACCTTTCCACTTTTAGTCATTGATTATCTCCATTCAATTATAAAGATTTCCATTTTTTGACAAAATATGTTTAAAGTCGTCTGCTTCAGATTTCTTGTATTAAGAAAGAATTAAACCTTTTCGACGTACAACAAATATGCAGCTGATAACTTTGAAAACGACATATTAGCAGACATATGTAAAATATATATATATAGCAATTTCTTCTTTTGCAACAATTATCAAATAAGTGTCCTCTTTAAATTAAGCCTTTATTATTATTATTATTATTATTATTATTATTATTATTATTATTATTATTATTATTATTATTATTATCCCCTACCCCATCCCAGATAATATGTAAGACGGTACACATCCGGCAAGTGCATGTACAAACAGTGAACACGTAGGTGCATACCCGTGCATGTGCACAACCAAGAATTTAATTTATATTAAAAACAGCTGGAAAGACGAGTAACTGAGTGTCTGGTTCTTTCTCATTCTGAAAACAATTCATCAGAGTTAAAACATATAGCCTGTGTTATAATTATATTTGTTATATTTACACTGACAAAAAACTGCCAGTCTCTGACAGTCATTAAGCCATTCGGCAAATGAATACATGGTATATTAAAGCGATATTTAAGTTAAGCCTTTCCAACATACGACGATTTTAAAGCAGGCGGCATCGAGGACACATTGAAAACATCTAGGCAGAATTATAAAAAAGCTGTTCTCACAATGTTTTCAATTGCCGTTTGCTAAAATGGGAATGACAACGTAACTGCGTCTATATCTATTAATTCTTTCTATATTTTCCTCAAATCCGAACGTGAAAATGTATTTTCCATTGAAATCCAGCCATCGTCAAATGCGCTTTTTTTAATTTGATTTGTAAAAAACGCCCCTGAAATTAAAGAAAACCCGCTTGCTGTACATTTGTTTGACCAAGCGGTAATATTGATTGATTGATTTATTGGTGTTTTACGCCGATCTAAACATTTTGTTGTCAGTTATACACGGCGTTTCATGGGTAAGTTATCAGTACTACTGATCTATTTATCCTGACACCAGCCAGTCAGGCGTAATACTAACCCCACAATCCTGAGCGCTATGGAGCACACCAATCACTATTGTCTTTAAAGTAATTGGTATGATCCGATCGGGTATCGAACTCGCGACACACGAGGTGGACGCTCTACCACTACACCCCGAGGCGGTACACCGTCATAAGAACACGAATGTTTAATTACTTTCCACTTACAACTTATCTGCAACAGAACATTGCGTTTGAAATTGAATGAGGAAATATTTAGTTAACCTCTAAGGATAAAGATAGTTATTGCATGAGTTGAACACAATATGGCAAAAGGAGAAATTGTTTCATTATGAGCAATTCCACCATTTGCCACAATGTTATCACAATTCTTCTGCTGCTTAAACATGTATGTTAAAATGTGTCTGACCCAGGGACAGCGTTTAACATGTTTTTACCTGTTATTGAAGTTATATCTTTCCATTGGTAGAACCGATGGACGCTCCCCTAATTTGTTGTAAAATATATCAAAGGGAAATAACTGGGCCAAAGATGTCAACCAGTTATAAACCTCCATTGTTACATTTTCTTCATTTGTTACAAGCGGGACAACCTTTATCAGTGAAAAGAGTAACCTTTCAGCTATAACTTAATCCAAAATAAATGGGTGTCATGTATTATATAAGAAATAAATCCTCCGCCGAAATAGTTCCCGTAATTATGCACATGCTCGGGCTGGGTCAAAACTGGTTTTCCGCAAACTCTTTTTTCACTATCATTTAAGGCCAACATACTAAACATATAATCAAATCAAACAATTTCAGTCCATCATATACATATTTGCAGTAAATTTAAACTAATTACCACATGTTCTGTTCAATGCACTCTGGATAAGGTATACAATAATTTCTACGCAAACAAGTTTAGGGACTACATTGTACATGTGTTTGGCTATCCGTAGATCAGCCTGGTCAGGGATGTATTTGGTGTAATCTGACCTACATGTTGGGAATATATTCCAACCAGCAGTTGCTGGGAGGTAGCAAGGAAACGAAACTGGAACCGACGTAATGATGACCCTTTTTTTTTTACCAGAAGGTATATCTTCTTATTATAGCTGACCATCGATAGATCGCCGCCACACAGACACGGGAACCCGCGGGTTCGATCCACGGTCGGGTCGTACCAACTACGTGTCAGAAAGCGTATGTATGTGATAAAGCGTTTATTGTGCTGTATCGTTTATTGTGCTGTATCGTTTATTGTGCTTGTGCTGTATCGTTTATTGTGCTGTATCGTTTATTGTGCTGTATCGTTTTATTGTGCTGTATCGTTTTATTTGTATGCTAAATGTTCCGGATTCAAGTAAATCGTCTGAAGTGCTTACTTTTCAGAATTAATCGTCTCATCAAATGATATAACTTTTAGTTGTTTATTTCGCGGACATAAACTACGGAACGCACTCCGATTTTTAAATCAACAACAACCTATGATCGTTCAACTAACTGGAGAATAAAAGACAATGAAAGCTATAATTCGTCTAGACCACAAACCGAATCATTTATAAAGTGTCCATGGTATAAAAAATACTCTGAATCACCATAGATCTTCATATATTGTGTGTAACAAAAGTTTAGATGAGCCGTCTCGACAGAAAACCAACTGTGTGGACGTCTAAGCATGCAGCACAGGCTTACCCGGATAGACACTTTTCACCTCCTGTGGATTATCTGTTTCGGGAATCATTACTCTATACCTATATTCACCTGAGACGGAATGTGTCGGCCCGGATCAGCCTGCTGATCTAGTCGATACATTACGCAGATGCCATAGTTTTGGTTTTCTCGCGGGACGGCTCAGTTAATGTCTGTCAGTTTAGCCATTCTCTCTGATTACAAATGCACACTAGTATCTGAAGCGTATTTTGAAGGTTGTGAAATTGTCTGTGACTACTGGAGAAAAGAGCAGATTTAGAAAGATGGATCTGGATCTATATATACTGGTCACATTTGCCATGGGAGAGACTATGGTTATTGACGTAATAACATTGTGAACTGAGTACTAACACTTTCAGACTTGCGGAAACATATTGACGCTGACTGATTTGAAAACATTGGAACAATAGAAGAATTGAGCAATATCTTCATTTGCCGCAATGTTTTCAGCTCTATTCGTTTATTTTTCTTTCATTTCGAGTGATTGTCTACATTATTGCTGATATGTTTTTAAAGCCGTCTGCTGCAGATTGTTGTAAGTGGGGCCAGGCGGTTACGGTCCAGTTTGAATACATATGTAGAAAACATATATTATTTAAAACGATTTCTAGATTAAAAAATAGTTCATGATGATAAAGAAATAAAAACATAATTGGGAAAGTAGAAAGTGAGAGTTTTTTGCTGTAAGCATCGCTTCATGTCATCTTCATGGCTTGAGGAAAACAATCACTCCAACTGACAAAAACAGAACAGATGACAATGTTTATCCATCTAGAAACCATCAACCTGGGTACATACAATTATGTTATAATATCAAATAATATCAGATATACCGTATTTGTAAAATAAAACATAATCCGGGCCGTCCCGTGAGAAAACCAACACTGATCCGGGTCGACACATTCCGTCTCAAGGGGAAAGAGGTATAGAGTAATGATTTCGAAAAAAGAAAATCTACAAGAGGCGAACAGTGTCTATCCCGGTAAGCCTACGCGTCATGGTTTGGATTATCCGGGTCGATGGGCAGATACGCAGAGTCCACCATGTTGACTTTCTCGTGAGACGGCTCATCATATTATCATATTCCATTTCCCCTATGCAGACGCATCTAGACCCAACTGCAGCAGGCAACTTTGCAAACATTATGGTGGGAAGGCGGGAGAGAAATGTCTCGCAATGACCTATTATTACTCCATTTCTCACAATGATTTCTACTTCAATCTAAAAGTGTACTCTTATAAATTATACAGTGATTCCCCATTGTTTTTCAGATGTTTTAAAGTCGTCTGAGGTTAATTTTCCATGTGGGAAAGGGTTAATCGAGACCTATACCATGACATAAAATTAACCCTTTCCAACTTGCAGACTCATTTTTTAACCATCTGCAGTTGACATGTTGTTTTAAGACATTAGTTGTAATGAGAATAATGAGCAACTTCTCCTTTTATCACACTCTTTGCAATGATCTCCTATTGGATAAAGATCATAATAGCACACACAACAAAACGACCATGCTATGCATAACACGGTGGCTGCCGGATGAAGGGAAGTTTGAAAGGAAGCTCAAGATGGCGACGGGACATATTGGAACCAAAGATGAAGTTGTTTATATTGAAGGCTTACCAAAGTCATACAAAAACGGTTCATCACTAGAGCAATACGCCTCTGTATAAAGTAAATAAAGTTGTATTTAATTTTAACTGCACCTTACAACTGCTCACGTCCCATTTTAAAGATGGTCGATACGGCGTTAAAAATGAAATTATCATCATCATCATCATCATCAGTCCAAAGTATGGAGACCGGTTGGCACACGGAAGGTTATCCTTCCTTAGAATTATCATCATCATCATCAGTCCAAAGTATGGAGACCGGTTGACACACGGATGGTTATCCTTCCTTAGAATTATCATCAATTGCAATAGTGTTTCCCACAATAAAACCATGGCCGTCAGGCGCGTCCTGAACAAAAATGACGAGGAATCCCATTTTTCTGTTCCACAGAGTAAACTTAACTGCACCTGTGCTTTTTCGGTTCCCAGATTTCCGTTTGATTTATTACATGACCAGCTCATATAATGTTCGATATCTTATTATCATACTGGACCATGGGGCGTGTTTGTTTTTAGCAAAGAATACGACACTACTATGGAAACTGAAATGTTACTCCATGGTAGTTGCAGGTAGAGTTGACACATCTTATAGTATGAGGTAAGCAAAGATGGCCAATATAGTTCTTAGGAGCCCTGTCTTGCCTTCAATTGATGACTTGTCCGTCCGTCTGTCTTTAACATATTTTGATATTGGCAGGCGACACGTGTGAATCTTTGATATGCTTTTAGAAAGATGCGGAAATGTACATGCTGGCTATTGAGAACAGTGCAGACCCAGATCAGCATGTGTCATTCTTCTTCTACCAATGGGCTAAATATGCTATGTTGGAAGATAGCGGGTTGCATTTGGACAAAAGTTGTATGGATAACTGGTGCGACATATCCAGGAAACAGGGAAATGGCGTTTAAGTTCAATCAATCAATCGATCTCTAGTAACATACTCATGCTAGACACATACTAGAATAGAGATATTGAAGAACGAAATGCTTATAATTAGAAATGTGTTTGTGCCAACTAGCCTCCCCTTGAATTATGCAGACCTTCAAACTACATCTATACTCATGTACTAGCTGTTTTGATTTTGTGTGAATTTCGAAATTGTTAAATGGTCCATTTTAACACGTGAGTGTCTCAGTTGAGTATGTGTTTATCTGTAGCAGACGATTTTCTAAATCATGACAGAAAGAATGTGTTCCAAATAACAATAAATGCCTTTATAAATTTAATTTATATTTTTCAAAAGACACACCTTTTTGGCCATATTTCTCCTTACACGAAGATCTTCAATTATTTGAAAACCGTTTTCTTGTAAAAAGTATTATATTATATTACCAGGGACGTAGATAAGATCATATCTACGTCCCTGCTATTATCTGGGCCACTAATACGTATTAGTGGCCCAGATATTATCAAGTCATAATGGAATTTGAGCAACCGCATAATGAACGTCAAATAATCGTAAAGAGTAGTCTCCCATTAAAATCGTACACGGAATACTTTGACATGTTTATGTTCTTTTATTCCTGTAAACGAGTTAATATATGATAAAAACGAGTGATAAGTTGTGAGAATATTGTTTGGTAAGTTTCAGTATGTTTTTACTTCATGACAACATATATTTGTCAAATAAACAGATGATATATGTTATGTTTATAGAACTGTATTAGTAACCGGATGGTCATATTTTATAAAGCCAACGAACAAACTATAACCCTTCTCTCTCTCTCCCCTCACCTCACCTCACCTCACCTCACCTCACCTCTCCTCTCCTCGCCTCTCTCTCCTCACTCGCTCTCTCTCTCTCTCTCTCTCTCTCTCTCTCTCTCTCTCTCAGAAAGCTTTAAAATATCAACAAACATGGATAGTCTCAATATATCGCCGTTACATATTGCATAGGATTACATATTGCATAGGATGCGAACAGTCAAAAAATAAAATCGCATTCCTTGTACAGAAACCTGGACTACAAACAAGGAGTAAACAAAACTGTATCTACTTCATAATTTGAAGGTTAACATGATTTAACATTAACAGTGAAGTGATGGATTTGAGGATTTTAACATCCTGTCATCTAGAATGGAATAATGGACAATTCTATAACAGTGGTTTCATTTTGTTTTGGAGTAGCGGGATAATAATTGAAAGTAGGTGGGTGTCTTGGGGTCTTCCCCCCATAAGGGTAAAGGAAATTCTTTTAAAGTAGCCGGGTAAAGGTGCTTTAGTAGGAGTGTAATTTACCCGGCTACTGGGTCGTTTTGAAACCCCTGTTCCAGCTCTAGACTCCGTATTGAGAGGTTGCTTAACAATTGTATGGATCATTTTACATTTTCTGCAGTGTTAACACCTTTTCAATTTTGAATGGACAGTTCATTTCAGTCCCTTAAACTGATCTCTGCCCACATGACAGCCAAAATGATTTATCATGCAGGGAAACCATCACACTAATGTGACTAAACAAACCAGGGTTTTTAACCCTTTCCCACCTAAAGACGCATCTGCAGCAGACCACTTTTGAAAACATAATGACAAAAGGAGAGATTGCTAAAAACAAGCAATTTCTCCCTTTGTCACAATGTTAATTTTCAATGTTTTCAATATTTGTTCAGTAATTATACCTTCACTTCTAGAGATTTTCCCTATCTTGAGTAGATGTTATCAAGGTCATCTGCTGTGGATGTGTTGTAAGTGGGAAAGGGTTAAGTCTTTCTATTTCCATTTGTGATGTAGCAAATTCAATGATGCCTATAATCTTACTTTCTGTCCAACCATTTTAAAGTTTGGCAATAACATACAAATCATGAAATGTTTTCACACAATAAAGTACTTTTAGAAAACTGCAATGTCTACATTTCAAGCAGATATATCATATAGATTTTGTTCAAATTTAATTTGATAACCTCATGAAATTATTGATGGGCCCAAATACATGTAGTACTGTTGCTTTTTATACACTTGTTGATAGACAACCCATATTACAGGAACTCCTGCATTTGATGGATGTTAAGTTGTTAACCATATGCTGTATGTTCTCTTTGTCAAATATTTTTTATCCGATCTTCACCAAACTTGTTTAAGTTTGATAGCCAGCCAAATCATGCAAGACATTATGGCCCTTGAACTATCAACAACTAGCCAAAATAGAGGATTAGCCTTATGTTCTTTTTAAGTCTTACAGTTCTTATCCACTGTTTATGAAACTTGTTAAATATTTATGGGCATAAAACCATGGTTGTGTTGAAAAGAAAACTGGCTAAACTAGTATACTTTAGTTGTTCCAGAGTTATGCATCCCTCATTCAAATATTTTGTGACAGTTATGCACTCTTGTTTTTCATGTAGATGAATGCATCAATACTGAGAGCAATGACGAGTATAAGATGGGCTTGTAATTCTACCAAGTGGCAACCCTCCAAGTTGGAATGGATCAGAGCTGCACAGTGTATACAGCCAGAGGAGAAAGACAGAATTGGAAGATTTGTCTTTAAAAAAGATGCTAAATCTTCAATGGTAGGACATGAAATGAGCCAGTCGCCAGTCTAAGGGAACTGGTACAAATTTGCAATTCTGACCAGTGCAGGTTTAGATTAGCCAGCCTATACATGTACCCTGTCTTATCTTCAGCGGTTTCTTGGTATTTTATTTTTTATGTCAATAATTTCACAACTTAATTTATAGGACATGTTTATAGT
>JAUELF010000018.1:34001-45124 GCA_031471495.1 Clinocardium nuttallii
CCGAGCCGGGATTCGAACTCACGACCCCTGGATTGACAGCCCTCGTCGCTACCGACTGAGCTAATGGGGCTCGGCCGCTTAAAGTAAGAGGGGTATTCTGGTGCCAGCGCGCAGTCAGACGAAGTTTTTCCTGTTCGACCATTTAGTAGTGGAAGTATTCCCGCAGCATATGGAGACAATCAAAACAATAGACGAGTGTGAAAGTCGGTTTTCTGGGCTTATCTGTTGGAATTTGTAACTATGGCAACACACTCACCTCATCAGCTGTGTAGTTATCACCCATATTTTGTAATAAATCTTTCATGCTGAAAAGAAAACGAAAGTCTCATTAGATAAATTAGCTAACGTAGTGAATATCGGCGTATGCGGAAGTAGTGATAAATAATAATAATAATAATAATAATTTTGCGACCAATGTAGAACCAGATCGGCCTGTATAATTACGCAGTCTTATCTTGTTCTGCTTCCTATGCCATACTAGTCATACACGGTTCATATCACTAGATATGATGAGAATTTCAAATTCTAAAACCGTTGTTTTTACACGAACACCCTATGGTGTGTGTACTCAAAATAATCGTCTCAACGTAGAGTATGGTCGAGTTATAAGATTAATATGAGGGAAGGATTAATTTACTTCTCCCTATCTAGGGTAAGGCATCTGCAGTCATACTAAGGTTTCAAAAGTTGTGAAAAACGTTTTCTAATAAAATCGTTGTATTATATTCTTAAACAAAAGCATGGTTCATAAACCGTTATAATAATGATATGTTACCATACAATGAGGCTATTTATAGTAACACGATATTATTGGGTTTTTCCAAACTCTCAGACCCCTGCACTTTAATGCTACTTACTATTCTTCTGGGATGTATCCGACACTATCTGAGTCAAACATAGCAAAGGCGCTCCTTAACGTCTCCTCTGGATCGGTACCTGTATTGTAGGTAGTCAAACAGATAGTTAATAAGGATAGAACGATTCAGACCATATTGAAATGGTCATGATTTCATTTGCCAGTGTTGTGGGAAGGCCAACAGGTAGGTAATCAATTAAAAAAATATTTGTATATATTGCATGTACATGTATATATGTATGATATAGTGAAACACGTTTGTTGTCCAGCGAGAAAGGTAGTACAGTATCAAAGAACATTTGTGTCACTGTTCCGTATTTAAAGATCAGAAACTTGAGTTCCAAATTATAAAAGAAATGTAATCCCTTGACCAGACATAGGCGACTGTTTTGGCAAACACATGTTGTTGGGAAAAAAAGGTACTGTAAAAAACATACAGTTACTCCTTTTCCCACAATATGCTGATAACTTCGCATCACTCATTAATATAAGCCGTAACATCTTCCTCGGGTTTCAAAACAGAGGGAAAATGGTATACCACATGATATGGTAATAAAGCACCAATTGCAAAATACCACCCATTGTTCTATAAAAAATGGTTTAAAGGAAGCAAAACATTCGGCGAAATGATTTACATGTACATGTATACAAATTACGTGTTTCACTATATCACGTGACCTTAATATAATTCACTTCTTTACGCAACAAGCATATGCCAATTTCGCATTGAAGCATGATGTCAGGATTTAGTAAAAGTTATGAATATATTTATATGTATTACCAACAAGCTTATATACAAGCTACATTGAGTTAATATGGCAGTTTCTAATGTAATATCAATTTAACCTAAGCAATGTACAAATAGATGATTATATATTCTGTACAGACATTACTATAAACACAAACCGTATTTGAGTAAATGTGCGTTAACACTATCCCACATTAGCAGTATGGCGAAGTTAAATTATTTGTAAATAATTGAAAACATTTTGGCAAGAGGAAGATGTTCTAATAATGAGCGATTCTCCTTTTGTCACTTTCTTTTCAAAAATTGTCTCCTGCAGAGGAGTCAGAAAGTAGTCTTCATATTGGAAAGGGTAGCCTAAACGTTACATATTTTTAGCTATGGCGATATAAAAGAGGATAGAACACTGATGAGAATACAGCAATCCAGTCAAGAAAGATAAGATTTCGTTATTTAAACCTATTCCTGACAAAAGCTGCCTACATAATGTAAATTGTCTTAAGAAAACATTAAGGGAAAATGAAAACACTTGTTGATAAGCTCAGAAGGAGTTACTTCCAGAATATGATCCAAGTCATATCAAATCGCACTCTTCAAAGTATAGTGATAACTCTTTTCTTCAGGTACTCTCAGAGTAATGGTATATCAGATAATTAGTTAAATGTTATATCAGATAATTAGTTAAATGGTATATCAGATAATTAGTTAAATGTAGGCATAATTATTAATAGCTGCAGTTTGCTATTAAATATAATTTAAAATACATTATAATTTACAGCCCTATCGTTGTACATTAAAATTTAAATTACAAATCTGTGAAATAATGTGTTTTATCCCATACCTTCACACGTACTTACAATAACCGATATCCAACAGATATCAAAGAACCATGCATAATCATCATCCTTTAACTTCTTCCCACATACAGACGTTTGCCAGCACCTTTACGGCTGGCGACTTTTGAAAACATTGTGGAAAAAGAAAACATGTTCATCACGAACAGATTCTCCTTTTACAGTTTTCTTTCAAATTTATTCACTAATATTTCTTCCATTTATTGAGACATTCCATAGATTTTACAAAATGTTTCCAAAGTCGTCTGCTGTATATTTGTTGTATCTGGGAAAGGTTTAATATAGACGAGTCACGTGCACTGCAACATGCAGAAGTTTATATACAGATAATAATCATGCTGTTGGATACATGCATATATATACTTATTATGTTTTGAGTATTATTTTTGGTTTAGATAACTGAATGAAAGGCATTTTGTAAATAATGTTGACCTTAATCTACACCTGCTCCAGCTGCGTGCGACTTTAAACAGCTTCTTATGCTTTACACGACTCTCACCACGAACATAATAGATCGTTATTAGTAACTACATTCGCACATTCTAATCTTGATCTACATTGCTAGCTTCTTGTTTCTCAATTATTAGCAAATACTATTCAACAGATATGCCAGTAACGTGGCAACACAGTGTGATCATATTTTTCAATTTCGTCATTTGCAAAAGACAAATATGAACACAATTGCAACATTGTTGAGAATTAACAATCTATTAAACGTTCATATGAACTTAAACGAGCGTTTAAATGCATATGATAGAACAATGATAAACATTGATCACACGTTATCTCCAAAAGGCCCTTCACACAGCCGCATATCAGTATCTACTTTATTATATTAAGAGTGTTTTATAGTCTAAATGTTCTTGTGTCTAATAATTCATTCTCTGATTTGATAGAAAAAGCATTAACAACATCAACTGAGATGTGATTTAAAACAAAAATGTAGAACAAAACTCGGTTGTGTTCTCTCAATTGTCTACTGAATGAGTAAAATATGTTTTTAAAATCTAAATATTTAGAAAGAATTCGCTGCAAGCCAGCCATTATTGTATCGGTTATAATAAGAAATGGTTCACAATTTCATCTCTATATCAAACATTCTTTTCTATAAATAATCTTAAAGCAGACGACTCTAAAACATATCATGATTATATATGTTTTTATATTTCACACAATGTTTGATTTAACATTCGTGATGTTCCTGCTATCTAATGAACGAGTCAATTTACACTAGTAGGTGATGGGTTAATGTGAGAAGAAACATTATACCGTTTTATACAGCTTACATTATTATATTAATGTGTGCATTCATCTTTATACCAGCGATGCTTTGCGTCTTTTCCCAAACATTTATAATTTCACATCAGCATAGTTTTCACCAAAACAAACAACTACTGTATTTTTGGAAACGGTTCTTTTATCAACAGGGATCCAGATAAAGAGGGGATACACAGCTCTTTCCCCTTTATCTGACCAAACTCCTATGATATGGGATCTCAAAAGAATAATACGATTCTTTTGAGATCCCACAACATAGGGTATGAAGGCGAAATGATGATTTTAAAACATGCAAATTGCTTGATACCTAGAGCTCTTATAAAACTTGAATATACTCGCGTCCATGTTTGGAAAAAGAGCAAGATTAGAAGCTGCTATGCGCTAAACGTCGCTGCTTGTGATATCATGTTTCGAGGAGTACGTCTTATGTAGATATGAATATACGATCAATTTGTTAGAGGAAAGTAGTTATAATCAAGGGATAAATTATAGGAACAATCTCAAAGAGAGATAGAGGATCATGCTAGGATGTGAGGGATGTTTGGAGTAATTATAAAGGGTTGTAAACGGTTGTATAGGTAGATGGCACTTTTACACGCTCAGTGGAAATAAAATTCGAAAGCCTGCATCGGTGTTGTGTACGGGGGTAATGGTTTTTATGACACTCACAAAGGTAAGCTAGGGTTAGGAAGGATGAATCGTTGAGGGCCAATCACTCATTCCCTTTTTTTCTTTTTCTTTTTTCTTTTTTTTTACATCTTGATCAATTTACCAACCACCACCAGTAAAACAAAGAAAATGGGTATAGGGGAAAGCGGTTTGAACATGGTTAGAACACATCGTGTGGTATGAAAGGGAGGAGATAAATTCTGGATCACCAAGGGAAACCCGTCAGCATCGGTAAAGGGCGGATAACTCTGAACTTACCACTCATCTTATCGCTAAAGAGATTTAAGAACCCAGTGAAATTCAACTGGGGAGCTTCCTTAATCATGGCCGTAAGTACGCTGTCCTGTGGAGCAACCCCTACAAAAACAGTGACGTCACATTGGATTATTCAATTAGTTAGATTAGTTTTATGTGTTTTACTTCTAGCGAGCTTGTCGCACATGGACAGCAAGACGTCGAGTGTCTACACTGACTTACCACTCAGTTTTTCACTGAAAATACTAAGGAAGGAGGTAAAGTTTAGCTGGTTACCGGGAGCCTCTTTCACCATAGCGTCCAATACCTGATCGCTAGGTACATAGCCTGCAAAAATAGTCATCCACAATACAGAAAAGAAACACAAAATTTGGTTTGGTTAGTTGGTCTACAGTTCTAATGGTTCCAGACTCCTGATGGGTGAATGATTATCAGATTGTAAAATCTTACAAGTCTTATGAAAGTTTTGTTGACGATTTTATTTTTCAATTGGAGAGTTATGATCAAAAGCTTGTCATTTAGAATCTATTTCTTTGTGTGTGTGAATATTTGCTGCATCAAAAGTATTTTCCTTATTCATACTACAAATTGATGCATTTAGAATATATTACTTTTGAAATATATTGTAAGACAAGGTGAAATTGCTCAACATGTGCAATTTCCTATCTTGCTTTCAAACGTGTTCTTTTCACACTCAATAATTATACTAAGCAATTGTCAAGAGTGTCAATGCTTCATTCCGAAATGTATTTGTTTGATATAATCTCACCATCAGGAGGCCGCTTGGTTAATAGTCTCTAGAATACCTAAAGCAAAAAAGTGTGGAGGAGTTTTCCTACGTCTACACCGTCTAAGGCTTCACCTAGGATGACTTTTACTACTACACCGGGAACTACTTTTTTCTACCCCATGAGGCATTCCAAAGACTGGAATTACGCCCCAATACTCACCGCTCAATTTTTCACTAAATAACGAAAGGAAGGCAGTAAAATTGAGCTGACCAGGGGCCTCTTTGACCATACCTTCTAACGTTTTATCGGCCGGGCCTAAACCTGTTTTATTCGAAATACACATTTATATGTGAAGCAACGATACAATGTAGTACTAAGAGAAAAGTATGAATGCACTGGTAAAGACAATTACACGCTTAAAGGTCAAAGGCACTGAGTTAATTATTTCTCTCGAGCATTTATATTTCTTTTTCCAGACAAATTATACAATTGTTTTTCTTTTTCCAGTCAAATTATATACAATTGTTTCCATTTTTTATGAAAATATCTAAAGTCCTCTTGAGATAATTATTCAGAAATGTATTTCAAAATATTAACACGACAACAATCTGTTTTGTAAAAGAGTTCTTCTTAAACGTTGAATTTGGATTTCATATCGAAGCTTCATTTTAAATAAACATAAAATATCAACGTGTTCTTATAGAGCTCGGAACCAAAGCTCTCAATATATAATTCAATATACTAAACATTTTAAAACAAATTATCTCGCATACTATTATTATCTACATCAAATATACTATGTCATTAATTGTTGAAAGGGTCTGAAGTAGTAAAACCGGCAGAATGATGGTATTATGCGCACCAAGTCATACAAGATGGGACGAAGGCAAACAGTATGGACGTCTTGGCGCGGTTTAATGGGGGCACGATATACCCATATTACACACATTCCAACACAATATGTGGGATGGGCATAAAAAAACCCACACTGTGTTATCGGTAGAAATGTGCAAACCCCGGATCATTTTATCCGTTTCTGGGAAACCGAGTGCCAAATATTTCTGTTTTTACGATTATTGTGTTCTGCTGAAATATGTTGTTTACGACAGGTGTAAAAATGAAGCGTAGGCAGACGATGAAATGTGGCAGACGGTATGATTAACTCTTGTCTTTCAATTTCAAGGCACAGCTTTCAAAACAAGTACCGTTTTGTAGATCCGCGTAATACGAAAATAGGACTTGCTGCGTTTGATTATCGTGATGGCCCTTTAGAGCCTGCGAGTACGTTAACACCCATCAGAGTATTCACTTTAATACCTGTATTTCGGAGAACCGTGGGTGTCACTTGACACACAACTATAATTGCAACCAAATTGCTATACCAAGTCGGCAACCCAAGAAGTGCTCCATTTGTATTTACACGTCCATGATATATTTTAACCATACACTATAGTGGCACTGATACATATAGTAAATCCAATTCTGACGAATGATGGTACACACGTTATACAGCTGTTTAAAGTCATAATCCCTTTTCCGTGTGCACTTAATGTGTACGATCGCAACAAAGAAAACCTGTACTTAATTGGCCGCGTACATCCGGGTTCACAAGAAAGGTTATGGAAGGACAAATCAAAGAAGTTTATATAAAGCTGAAAGAAAATGATTCATTAATACAAGATCTGAAACGAAGTAATGTTATTATATCTTGAATATGTTAATTTTAAAGACGAACGTTTCCCATAATTTCGATGAAAAAGTGTGTTCATTTTAATTTGATATAAGCAAAGAGCATTTTGTCAATTGAAAATAAAAAGATTTGACAATTTGGACAGTCGCTGTAAGAAATATATAACTTTTGTAAATCTTGAAGTTGAAATTTTCACGAGAACGTTCGCCTTTGCATCATATACATATTATACGTGGAATTGTTTTTTTTTCGCGTAAGTCAATCATTTATATTTGAATTATATTAAAGCATAGGAATTACAAATCAAGATCGACGAATTCAACAATAAGTGAATTTCCAATTGTTTATAGAATAACAAAATGTTACAGAATTGATACACAGATATGCCCTGATGAAAATCAGTGGACAGTTTATTACTGTGTGCATGAATTAATCTCACGATAACTATTACAATAATTATATCAATCTCAAGTTAAAGAGACAAAATCCATAAGTATATGAGGAGGCTAGAACTTACCTAAATTTGAGTACATTTCTTTAAGATCGCTTACATCTAGCAAACCATCTCTGTTTTGGTCGATCATTGTGAATGCCTGGTTAATGGAGAAATAAATAACTGTAAGCATATTGTTGGGAATGGTGACACCTGCATGTATATATTTCTTCTTTTTCTATCAATTGTATGTCCATTCTGTTATTTTCAATTTCATATATGTTGTATTCTTGTAATCTTCAATATTGGAGGAAATAAAGATTATATATTTAAATTAGTTGACATTGACAAATGGAGATGTCAGAAACATTGTAATTGTGTAATCTATACGATGCATTAATTTCGATTATATTGTTGGAAGAAAATTGTAGATCATCGTAAAATTGTAAATAGACTTCTTAATTCGCCATTTCCAAAGAATACACAAATGAACTTGTTTTGTTATGTAATATAGAAACGTTAAACAGGGCTAGACATTACTGGTAAAATAATTGTAACCTACTATTAAACATTAAATTCAAATAAACATATGGCAAAGATATTTGGGGAGCGTTACTATCATCACTATATCCAGAAATATAGAAAGGAAACGTATTTCATGTTCTGAAATCTTCATTTAACCTTTAAATATTCTGTTGTAGGCACTTTGTACATCGTTTTGCCGAGACCATTGTTTTGGATCCACTCACAATAGGGTTTTGGTCGGGTGAAAACAAATATATTGGAAAGGAAACATATGAGTACTTCTTTATGCCACTCTCTGCAAATCACTGGTAAACAGTTTGTGATAGTAAACGAATAGTTTTCGTGGAAAATCAACAGTTTAAGAATATCCACGTTTATTTGATAGCATATTTTACACTATCAAATTGTTATCAGACGACTTTGGAAACATTTTAGTAAAAATACAAAAACCTTTGTTCACGAGAGTACAATTATAGAATAGAATTGAAAACATTGATCGTTCTGATCAATTTCTCAGTTCGCAACAATGTTTTCAAAAGTCGTCTGTTTCATGTGCAAACAGATGTATGTGGTAATGGGTTAAGGGGGTCAGATACTTATGTGCACATATAAGTTGGGGTTACTTTACGAAAACATCTTTAGACTAATCAAGTAAGAACAATGACATGCAGAACAAAGTAACGGGTTAGGGTTCTTTTTTTTGTAGTATTAGAGTTGACATGAATTGATAGAAAAAACGAGTCGAAACATATTTTGAAAAAGGATTATTTCGTTAAAAATCCGCACATGATTTTTTGTTTCATTATTTAACCAAATACATGCTTTTTTCGATAAATTGCTGGTTAGGCTCATGCATAGCTATGGCGCATTAATAACAGTTGCGCATGCCCAGGAACTGTTTCCGGTATTAGAATGGTTAAATACAATAGTATACATTGGTTAGCGTTTTTAGAGTATATATACAACAGGGTTTTGCACAACAATCGAACCTCTTTCATCTCCTGAATTTGATTTTGTGTGAATTTTGTGAGGACACTTGAGGTCGCGGCCTTTGCTTTTTTCTGAAATGTAGTAGAATTGTGCTATTTATAGAAAGAAAACAATACGCCATCTATGAACTACGCCTCAGCGTCGCCATCTACGCGAACTACGAGTTACACTAGCTACCCGTTTACCTCCTTCATCTCTTGCATGGTTTTTTTCGGGAGTTTCGTAAAGATAGCTGCTCCTTCCATTTGGCTATCGGTCTGTGACAATAGAGATAGGACAACGACACAGCAGACAATGTAAAAATAAGATCGACAACTTGATGTGTTTGTTTTGTAAAATTATAACATCCAACACGGATGACACATAAAACAATTAGCGAAACGAAATATGAGATAAATGAACTGGGGTTGTTATTGTCTCTTCATGCCCAAACTGCTTTAAACAGTTAAATTCGCTTGTATGGTGTGCTACGTTCAGCATATCGTTTCCTTGGTCAGTATCAAGTACAACATGTCTATTAATCCTGGCACAAGGAAGTCGCATTACTAACCCCACAATACTGGCGGCCAAGGAGGGGGGAAGCTGTTACTACCATTTTAGTATGAACCGGCCTGGAATCGAATCCAAATCCTACGTACTACACAACCGAAGCGGTAGCTAACAGTACGAATGTATTGTGATGCAATTAAAAACACAGTTACTATACATGTGTATGTAAATGAACCGATTTAAATACATGCGGGTCTTTATATGAGGAAAGGGGGCTTTAAAGTGTAGACACAGTTTTATGTATCATATATAGTATCTTATAATCAGGCTATAAGAAGGGTCTACACAGCAAACATGTCTCAAGACAGTTTCTTTTATTGTCATTCATGTACATTTAAACTTCGATGCCGGTATTTTCAGTTGGAAACATATATAATGATTCTTGTCGACACTAATTTAAAGTCAAGAAACATTGGAAAGCGAAAAGCTCCAGTCATATATTGCCTTCTTCGAACCATAATACAAAACTACTTTGATAAGCTAGAGGTATACTCACGTCGTCAGACATCTTTGTTCTGGAAAGAGAAATAAACATACGTTAGGAAACAATCTTAAAAATCCTCAATTATTATTTACCCGACAATATCCCTCTTAGTTCTCAATCAAACCCCATGTTGTGGTACTCAAAAGAATCGTCTCACGGAGACCCAAAACATAAGATTTGAATTTCAAGTAAGGAATAAAGGTCTAATTGTCTTGTAAATACATTTTATATGAACACATTTTTCGAAAATCAGAAAACCGTTTTTTTCCCTTTCCGGTTTGTTTTCAAATTCAACTGTTGCAAATTCTGTGTATGTGTGAAATGATTCAAGTAGACCAAATACAGACGATCACCAGACAATTGTGTGAACAATGGGCATACGAACTATTTATCCTTTTCTCAATATGTTTTCTACTTTTGTTTTAAACCAACCTCACTTGTTTAAGATATTCTATACTTTTCATCAGATGCGTTAAATTTGGACGTTTACAGTTCTCGCAAATCATATATTCTCCCCGTAAAATAGATGTGTTAGTGTTATTTGTAGCAATGACGCATCATTCTTAATTAGAGGAAGATTCGTCTCTAGATTAAAATCAAAGGTAAGCACTCATTTCGGGTATCTGAATAACGGTCGCCGGATTAGTGTTTGGCACATTTCAATATTCAACATTAATCCATAGCTGTCTAACCTTCAAATGTACTAATCGCATTCATTTACAATTAAGTTGATAGCATGAGGTGCTTTAGCTTTTCTTTCTTTTTACAATTAACATACATAGACGTACATACATACATAGTAACATGACGCCATACTGATTCAGCAGCATAGGGTTTAAAGAGAGAATAAACGAAGGGTGGTATTTGTTTTAATAAATGGCAGCACCTACAGACTACATCCCTTTTCCATGTTTTATGTAATGAAGAGGTTTGGGCTCGTGTTTTAGTGGGCTAAGCTGTTGCAAGCATTACTGATGAAAAGGGGACAAGAAAGTCAGTAAACACTATATATGATAACAACTATTTATTTAACGAATTTTCGACCACTTGGTCTTTATCAAGAT
>JAUELF010000018.1:71656-83424 GCA_031471495.1 Clinocardium nuttallii
TCTAAATCAAAAGATCATGTATAAGATATTGAAATATTCAATTGAAAAAACTGATGGGGTAATGAAAATTGAAATACTCAATTACATTGGATGCATGGGGTAATACTCAATTCACATGAAAAGCTTATCTGTAGCTCTGCTGCATATGCAACAAAATACACCAATATGTAGGAAAGGAGTTAAAACAATCCAAGTATTGCTTGTTTTATTTATTTTTTACATTAACAAGCCTTATATTTTTTTTCAGCCAACAATTTGGGAATTTTTAGATCAGGAATTTGGAAAAATTATCACTTTTTTTTTGTTTGTTTATGATTGGGTGTTTTTACCGGACTCATACAAACTAGCCTTAAGTTAACAAAATCACTGACACCTGGGACTGGGTGGCCTGCTGGAAGTTGACAGGACTGATTCCTCCTCCGATTGAAGTTCGGGTGTTGGACACTAAATTCAGGACACTCGGTATACTCCCCGGGTTAATTGGAGCACCCACTGAAAAAATAGTTACAGACAGAATGTCAGAATATACTTATACAGTCCATAAATTTAATTATTAGGGTTAACCCTTCCCCACATGACGCCTCTGCAGCAGACGATTTTTGAAAACATTTTTCACCACAATGTTTTTCAACTCTTTTCAAAAAAAGGTGTTTTTACTTATAGAGATTTCACAGCTTAGCATATATGTTTTCAGTCATCTATTGTGGATCTTTTGTATGTGGGAAAGGGTTAACACACAAGCCACCTGCCATTTTGTCAGTGAAAGGATGACAAGACAGAGAAGTGATCCCTATGTGTCTGCCTGCCAATCCAAGTCACACAAAAGAACAGGCACATCATACTAATATATATTATAGTATCATCTAGCAATTAGGGACCTTATTGCATCTGCTAGACGTGTAACTAGAAGTGTAGCCATAACAATTCTTTCGTCAATATACTTAATGTTGTCATAATGGAAAGCTTAACCCTTTCCCTCATACGACTATTCTGCAGCAGAAGACTAACTTATTTTGTCAAAAAAAGGCAAAACTCTATAATTGAATGGATAACCTATGACTAAAAATGGAAAACATTGTGGCAAAGGAGAAATTGCATGTTTTGTGCAATTTCCTCGTTTGTCACTATGTTTACAGAAAGCTGTCTGCTGCAGAGGTGTCAGAAAGCGCATATATGAGGGAAAGGGTTAACAAGGTTATAGTTTTTGCATGAATTTCAAAGTCCAAAAGGGGGCATTATAACTGAATAATTATAAAAGCCAGAGTTATATGACTTGGTAAATATATATATACCAAGTTTCATTCCTATATATGTGTAACGTTTTTTGATTAATGAGTTTTGGACGACGCCAGGGGTATCACAATCACTCCTGACTTTTTCTTCTCTGAAAAACATGTAAGCTTAATAGTGTGTCAGATGATATCTTTGCGCCAAGATACAGGTTTACATTGTCAAATAATAATCAAGGTACGCCAGTACTTACTCATTTGCACATAATTAGAGTTTAGTCCCTGAGCCTGTCCTGTCATTTGTAAAGCATTGGGATCACCCATTCCACCATTTATACCGTTCCCATTCATAACACCAACTGTATTATAAGACTGCCCTGTAGTACAATCAAACCCATCTGTATATATAACACTATAAGATTTGCTTTGGTTAATTGAAAATAAATTCACTTTTTTTTCATAATCCTTAGGTGACTTTTTTTCTTTAACAAGACCAGTTTTATTGCAATTTAGATATGATAGAAACACGCAATTTAGATTTGATAGAAACAAAAAAAAATATAAAATCCATTGTTTACATTTTTGAAGGGTTTAACTTACCAGGATGATCATGGTACTTGGGTATGAATACAAACTATTGCAATCTTAACCCTTTCCCTCATGTAGACGCTTTCTGACGCCTCTGCAGCAGACAGCTTTTTGAAAACATAGTGACAAAAGAAGAAATTGCACAAAACGTGCAATTTCTTCTTTTGACACAATGTTTTCCACTTTTAGTCATAGGTTATCCATCCAATTAAAGAGATTTTCTTCTTTTTGACAAAAAATGTTCAAAGTCGTCTGCTGCAGAAATGTTGTATGAAGGAAAGGGTTAATGGAAGTTTCTTGATAGCGCCTCTGTCTATTTCTCGATAAGTGAAGATCCAGATTAGACAGTGCGAGTAATCATGCTGATCTGGATCTGCTTTGGTCACACATTGATATTGCTTGTGCTTGACTCGTGTTTACGTATAAACTAACCTAGCTGTAATCTTTATAGTGGGGTTTATTCATTTTTAGATAACCTTGTATTTATATATATATGTGTGTTGATTGTTGGCGTTTAAATCCGCTTTAAACAAAAACATTCAGTTATATCACAACGTTTCCTGGGTAAGTTACCAGAACTCTTGTCCAATTGTCCAGACACTATCAGGTCAGTCGTAATGCTATTCCAACATTCCTTAGCGCAAAGTACAGGTGTTTTTTGTAAATAACCAAATATATAAATAAAACCGAACCTGGAGTTCTGAATTGCTTCTGCAACTTGATTGTGAGGCGTGATTTCTTTTCTAAATAATGAAAAATAAACGTACCTTGTGTTCTGACTGTGTCTGTATACTGTTTATAAGTGGATTGTAAGTGTTTTTGTAGGTAATTTTTGTCTTGTAGTGAACCATGATGACTTAGATAAGGATGCGTCGCTTCAAAAAGTCTTTGGTGGCGTCTTTTAATGACGTCATCGTCCTTAGAATATTTCACAAAGTTTGTATAACATTTCTCCTCGTTTGCGACACTGGCTTCACGATTCGGAATATCTTTATCCTTGTCCCTGTTTAATATTGCGTCAATTGAGAATTTGTCGGACATTTTCTGGGGCGGAGATGGACTCCCCGTCTGGGACTGCACAGGCTCGAACTGTTGACCGTAGGATAAGGTCGGTAAGTTTCTGTAAGCTGTCTGTAGAAAAGCTGGATGTAACGCCATGTCGTAGGGCTTCAATGGGTATGAAAATGGCCAGAACGTGTTAGCCACGGCCATCATGTGTTGTGAATTAGGATGCATTTTTATAAGATGTCACAGTGTTTGAACGGTTTCAAGTATTTGCGTTGTTAAACTGTGTTTACTATTGCCTAACAGGCGTCCATAATGATGTCTTTCTAATTCATATAAATTGAATCACTTCATTTTATTCTAAAAAATCTTTATGATAAATAATTGAAGTCCTTTATACCATTCAAAATGTCTTTACAATGCTAAACAAATAATTTCCTCTCTCACTTTAATACACTTTAACTACACAAAGTGCTTATCGCCACACAAGTACGTGCCAGAGATCTCCGCAAATTAAATAAATAAATAAATCAACTCAAACAGTAAATAATAAAAAACTTTGTCATTCACATTTATATAACTTCTCTACCAAATAAACCGTCACTTCATATCAAATACATCAAATCACCATCGCCTCTAATTAAACATTAAACCAATTGTAAATGTTTCAATTCCTTATATAGTAAGATGCAAGCATTCCTTTTCACGACTGTCAATTTGGCTGGCTCATCGCGGGGTCTGACACTGATTCAATTTACTGCTCTTTTCTCTCTCCTTGTATTGATAATTACTATTTAGTTCACTGATAACCATCTAATCGCGTTAAAGCCCTCTTATCATCATGTTAACCACTTATTCCAACTCCTCCTGGCCATTTTCATGTCAGTTTCAATTAACCGCTCTACTCGCCCGTTATTGGATAAACAAACCACCGATCAGCCAATAGTAACAGAGCTTTAAATGAGGGGGGTGTTTCCTATTTGACAATAAATCAATTTTACGAAGCTTTCAATCGTTCCAATTATGCTTATTTGTCTGTAATTAATTCGTTTTTTCATACAACAAATCTACGAAAGACTACTTTGAAAGCTTATTAGCAAAATATCATTTTTTGAATGATTAATTAATCGATTGTTTGGTGTTTTACGCAGCTTTCAATAATTTCACAGCTAAATCACATCATTTCTTGGGTAAGTTACCAGTACTTCTGTTCCACTTATCCTGTCACCAGCCAATCAGTCGTATTGCTAACCCCGCAACCCTGAACGTCCAGGAGATTTATTTTAAAGTGTTTGGTATGACTTGGTCGGATATCGAACCACTGACCTCCCGTACCCGAAGCGGTGTAGTTAGAATTCTATGAATGAATCAAAGATGGTTTATTGAATACAGTGCCCTTCGTACCGTACCCGAAGCGGTGTACTTTTCTATCAATGAATCAAAGATTGTTTATTGAATACAGTGTTTGAAGGCGATCTTGTGGTTATTGTACACCTCTGGCACAGATGCGGCAAAACTAGGATGCGCCCTTCCCAAACTTGTTTTCTTTTATTGGAGATTTTTCATGTTTTCAAAGTCGTCTGCTAGATATTTGCTGTATGTGGGAAAGGGTTACATTAAGAACATCTCTAGCACTTGATAGGGCCTAATAATGTTTTATGCGTTTTGGCGTTTTCGGCCGAGCCCCTCTAGCTCAGTCGGTAACGACGCGGGATGTTAATCCAGGGGTTGCGAGTTCGAACATCAGCTCGACTAACATTCTTTCCGATGTTTGACAAAAGTGTGTTGACAAGCGTCATTCGTTTTCTACCAATGAGCTTACAGCTCTATGTGGAAAAGCAGCCAGTTGCTTGGAAAGATTGTTGTGTGGATTACTGGCGTGCGAAAGCCAGGAAACACATGGGTAGCTGAACTGGACGCCACGATATGACTGAAAATAATGATGTAAACGGCGTTAAACCCAAATCAATCGAAATGTTTTGGTGGTAATAGTTTGAAATGCTGTATGGCGTACATAAATTTGTTTGTCAATTAACACTTATCCACGACTGACTGGCTAGTGCCAGGATAATGTAACTTTCACAGGAAATGACGTTATATAACTGAAAACATGTAAAAAGCGGCGTAAAACTCAAATAAATCAATCAATCAGTCAATCAATATCAAATCATTTCGACATTCTCTCAAAAATAGCGTATAATGGTATTGCTGTTATGGTGTAAGAATAACCCTACCGTTATGTTCATTATGATTGGCCGATACCAAAAAACATGCAAATCGAAGAAAGCAGTTATAGATTGGTTTGATGTGCGCTTTAGGAATTATAGCTTGGAAATAGTTAATACTACTGTATTTATCATTATGCATATTTTGTAAGAGATTAGCATTCTCAAAAATCCAGCTTAGGCTGTGCCAAATTCTCACAGAGGGTTTCAAACGTTTGACAAATAGTGTAACTTTGGATCAAATTACATATATATATACTAAGTATATCTTTATCTTCACTTGATAAAAAACCCACTTTCCTTGAGTATCTCCATTTATAGATCCCCGAATGTTTCTTGGCTAGATTCTTTTTCCTTAATATAAATTACCGTTTCCTTACGCCGTGGAAACCATTATTTCATGGTATCTGATATGTAAATGGACAGTGGATCTCATTTAACCCATTCCCCCATGCAGGTAAATTGTGACGATTTCAAGCCTTTTGACATTTGAAAACAATATGGCAAAACACTCAATTAGTTATAATTACCAATTTCTCCTTTTATTACAATGTTTTCATCTATATGATAATTCAACTTTCTGTTAAAGAACGTTTTCTACGATATTCTCAGATTCCCACCTGTGCAGATTCCTTAAATAAGGACAAGAATCAAAGATCGTAGAAATGTATAAATAAACTATTTATTTCTCATTACATTAAACATCTGAATATTCTATATAGTTTAATCATGTACGTGTTGCCTTGTCCTTTTCGGTTGCTATCAAGTTTACCCTTGCCCACATACATACGATTCTGACGCATCTGCAGAAATCAACTTTTGACATCATTGTGGTAACAGGAGAAATTGCTCATAATGAGCAATTTCTCCTATAGTCGCAATTGCTTTCAACTTTATTCAACAAATGTACTTTCAATTATTGTGTTGTTTCATAGTTTGATCAATTTCTCCTATTGCACAATTTAAAAAAAAATTAAACTATATTTAATAATTATACCTTTATGCTTATACACCATCTTTTCCTTATGTTTTCAATAAATCTTTTCAAAGTATTGTAATGTAGGTTTTTCTTCAAATCTATTCAATAATTATACCTTCTTATAGCCATATTTTCTATATGTTTGCGTTTGCAAATATGTTTTTCAAATTCGTGTGATATTTTTTTTTCATTTGTGTTATTTTTCCGTGAGAAAGGGTTGAGAGCCTCGAATGTTTTTTCTGCTAGACAAATCAACGCGATGAAACATGTATCTAACGGAAAATACGTGAAATACCACACGTGTCATCAATTGTCGTAAAACAAACAACTAACGAGATTACAAATTGTGTTTTAAATTTGTTGAGATAAAGATCAGATCAGATAAATATAGGACATCCCCTGATCGTTTGTAACGAAGTCATTTATCTCTCCCACGTGCTATTTCAGCAATTTCAGACCAAGCAAGAATCCGCTGCTAATCAGTCACTTTTTAATCTGATCACTATGGTGTTTTTCCTTTTGTTTTAAATTATTCTTTAATTTTACTTTACAGGTTTTATTTTTTAAAATTGGGTACAATAAAGTGCATTTGTTCGATTTTCTATTTTAAAAACAAATTAGAAGCTGATGCTATGCTCTTTGTTATTAATATCGATATCTCGTCCCGCTAGAAAACCTCTGCGTAATGTATCGACCCAGATCAGCCTGCGTAGTCCGCGCAGACTGATCCGGGCTGACAAATTCCGTCTCAGGGGGATAGAGGTATAGAGTAATTATTCCTGAAACAGAACTCCAAAGGAGGCGGAAAGTGTCAGTCCGGTTTAGCCTGCGCGGCATGCTTAGACTGATCCGGGTCGATACTTTTCGCAGTCTACAATGTTGATTTTATCGCGGGACGGCTCATAGGCGGTGGGTGAAGTATGTATGTATGCACGTGATCCTCTCCCGAACTTTCACTGTACGCAGATAGGTAAGACCAAATAGCACGGCTCGTATATAGTATAGTCAGCACAAGTTACCATATGACACAAATTAGAATTCCGAGCGCCCTAGTGACCCAGTCGGACAGTCGCGGACAGTGAGTTCGATCCCCAGCTCGGTCAACATTATATCCGACGCTTGACAAAAGTTAATGTTATAAGTCTCATTGGTCTTCGACCACTGGGGTGACATTCTATATAGAGAAAAAAAGAGGCGGGCAGATGATTGGAAAATACTGTTATGTTGACTGGGTTAAGAAAATCACATTGGTAGGTGAACTGTCCGCCGAGATATTCCTGGAGTATTGTTGAAAACGGCATTGAACACCAATCATAAACATATACATGCATACAAGTACCTCGTATCATACTTTATATATGCTAATAAATTTTGAATGTCATATGTGCTAATGCAACTAATCAGTTTTGATTGATATGCGCTAAGGATACATAAACTTTAGATTATATATGTGCTAAGAGCACCAATGAACGTTGAGACTTTCAAAACACCCAGACACCTTTTGCAACGATGGTATGAGGCATATTCACAACCAAAGTCAGTGGTAGAGCATTGGCCTCCCGTACAAAAGGTCCCGGGTTTCGAATCCCGTGATGAGCGGGTTTTGCCTCCTGGATTTTGTTTCCACACAAATTGCTCGTGTACTGTTTAAGTCTACAAGAAATAGCCATCGAGCGTGATAAATAGACGCTGAAAGCTTGTTTCGCAAAACGATGTAAACTAAATAACTTCAAACTAAACTAACCAAACTCTTTCTGATTACCATATTAATGGAATTGATAGAGATCTATTTATTGAATTCATTAGTGTACATCCTTTTATTGGGACAGATTTTTACATTGTCATTCTACCTATAAACATTCCTTTAATCACGATTTGACAAATCTGACACCCAATAAAACTTGTGCCTTGAAGGGGTGTGTCACTTTCACTTAGATACCCCTCTTTAATTGGGTTTACTTGATAGACAAAAATTATTCAACTTCGATACTTAACCCTTTCTCACATACAATAGATATGAAGCAGACGACTTTATAAAACATCTAGACGACATTATGAAACAACTCTATAATTGAAAGTATAATTGTTTAATAAAGTTGAAAGCAATTGTGACAAAAGTTTTGAGCAATTTCTCGTTTTGTCGCAATGTTTTCAAAGTCGTCTGCTGCAGAGACGTCAACATGTGTCTGCACGTGAGAAGGAGTAAACCCTTATCAACTTAACATGTATGCACAATTATAGAAGATCTTTATAAATGATGTTATACATAATAATTGAATAGCAATGACAACAATGTAGCTAAATAAGAAATTTTCCCTTTATGGTCAATGTATCCTTATGCCATAATGTTTTCAAATGTTTATTGGTGCATATATACCAAGATGCTTCTGTATATGGGATAGGGTTAAACGACGGTGTTATCCGTGGATCGTAATTATATCATCAGATTCTTTATGTATGTGTTGTTGATTTTAAACGAATTAATTTAGTGGCGAAGAAAATTAAGAATAACAAAAAAGAAAGAATTAATCTAGAAAATAGTTGAATAGCTTGAATATCATTGTTCCAAATAGTTTTCCTTTTGCTAAAAAATATTATCTTTTTTATGTATTTAACTATTAAACTTTATGAGGGAAGGATATCTTTATTAAATGTATCGTATATGTTAACATCAGACGTGTATCGCTTTAAGTTAAGGATATATCTCTCACCGTTAAAGGTATTTATCTCTGAGTTAAAACTCTTAAAGGAATATACCTCTTAGTAAGCTTTCTAAAATTCTGAGAAAAATGTTGTAAGTTAAAGATATATATATATATTACTCTTGAAATAAGAGAAACATCGCCGTAATGTAAAGATATATGCCTCTTAGTTATAGTTCTTAACATTAGAGGAAAAATAAAAGAAATACGCCCATCAAGATGTGGTGCGACCCTCGGGGTTTGATCCCCGATCGAGTCATTCCAAGGTCCGTGTAAAAGTTCGTAGCAGTGTCTCCCCTCCTTGGTGCTCAGGTATGGGACGTCTTTACTGGCTAAATATGTTGTATTGTAATATACGTATAGTACATTTTCATGTATACCAGGTACATGTTTCAATTGACATGGTACATTTTGCATGATATGCTGTCCCTTTTCTGTTATATATGGTGGTTATTTATTAATATACACTGTAAAAGTTATTAGATACAGTAGAATCACCAATTTAAGAGGGTTGTATGCAATACAAACATCTTTATATGCAAGTCAAATGACGAAACATGCGGAGGTTTTTTAATTATACGCAGTAGTTTTACCATTATATGAGGTGTATTGTTCAATACAATGATTTTTGTTAACCCGGAAAGACACTGTTCGCCTCCTGTTGATTTTCTATTTCATGAATCGTTACTCTATAGTTATATCCCCATCAGACGGAATGTGTCGGTCCGGATTAGCCCGCGTGTACTGCGCAGGCTGATCTGTGTCGATACATTACCTTAGTCCATGTTGTTGGTTTTCTCGTGGAACGGATCATTATATAACGACACGCCTGATTATTTACACGGGACGTGTCGTTATATAACTAAAATATTGTTAAAAGCTGAATATCCATGTATTCACCATTAACCCGATCCGACATCTGCAGTGAACATCTGCCGAGCCCCGGTAGCTCAGTCGGTTGCGACGCGGGCTGGTAATCCGGGGGTTGTGAGTTCGAATCCCGGTTCGGCCAACTTTCTTTCTGACGTTTGATAAAAGTCAATGCGACATGCGTCATTCGTCTTTCACCAATGGGTTAAGTCTATGTAGAAATACGTGTAGGTGAACTGGCCGCCGTGATATGACTGAGAACTTGTGAAAAACGGCGTTAAACCCCAATCAATCAAATCAATAGAAAACATCTAGATATTAATATTGTTAAAAAGCCTAATGAATGGAAATATAATTATTGAAATAGGCTCGAAAACATTGTGATCAAAAGAAGAAATTGGTCATTATGAGTAATTTTCTTATGTTTTGAATTATCGTCTACTACATATGAGTAAAAATATTCGTCCAAATGTTAAAATACACCTAATAGGGTCAGCTTTCGAGTGGTGAGGCTCATTAACCCTTTCCACATACAGAGGCTTTCTGGCGCATCTGCAGGGGTAATTTTTGAAATCATTTCTGCAATAGAGGAAAGTGCTCACAATGAGCAATTTCTCCTTTGGCCACACGGTGTTCAATTCTATTAAGTAAATCAACTTTCATTTATAAAGCTTTTCTAATTTTTGCCTAGATGTTTTCAAAGTCGACGTCTACTGCAGAAATGCTATATGTGGGAACGGGTTAATAATAATGATAAAGATCGGCCCCTTTGAAATAAGGTAAATACCGTCTTTTGACGAGGTCTGTATAGGGGTATGAAAATTATGTGGAAATAAAAGAATTAACGTGATAGTTGAGGCACCATTTTGTTGATTTTATGATAAGACCAAAATCGCCTTTTTCAATTTACACCGGCCCGATATTAACACGTTGACCGACCTACAGTCTAAATACAACCACAAATTAGTAATCAAAAAGGGTTACTAGATCGGCCGCGCCATACAAAGAAGCGACTCACGGTACATATTACAGTAAACCATTCCCCGCTTTCAGACGCATATTGACGCAGCATATCAGTGTAATATAGACACATGTCCGTATCAATCGTACATGTCCATACACTGTCCATATGTGTCATATGTAAATGTATATTTGTTTAATGTTGCCATGTACACAATCAAACATTTCCAAACGAGTGATAGCTATCATGCCCGTTGTTGAATCTGTTCTCGATAAGGTATGCTATGTAGGGATTTATTACATAAACATTTCATCGGCTTTCGTTTCGACAAGAATGCACAACCAAAAACTGCCCCTAAGTGTGGGTATGTGTTATGTGCATGCATGTATATAACTACGTGTGCATGTTCGCATGTATATACATATACATCCTAGGAGTTACAATTGCACGCCTATCTTGGTACATAATTTATACGTCGGATACAATTTATTCAAATTGAAAAACGGAAACATTTAAATACATAAATACACGACTCCGTAAATGAAAGGATATATACATAACGAATAAAGGGTAAAGATTTAACAATAGCGCTACAAAATGTTTATTAGATATTAAATTGTGAAATTTTACATCTTTTGCAATAAACACGCTCTAATTTTGTTTAGAAGGACGAGACGAGGCGAGTTTTCGGCTGACTTTAAACAAAATTACTGTTAACTACTTTCATACCATGACCACAGCGCACATCCAAACGGACGTAACTATATTTTGAGACAAGCTGGATATACGCCCATCTGGTGGCTGTCAATTAATTTAGGCACGACTTTTTTACATTTTCTCTCGCTAGTTTATACGTTTGTTTTATTTGCTTGTCTCGTACGCTCCTTTCAACAACGTTTTAGTTATATCGCGGCGTTTTCTGGGTAACTTACCGGTACTTCTGGTCTATTTATCCTGACACGAAGCTAGTCAGTCGTGCTCATCTCGCAAACCTGTGCGAAATGGAAAACAGCCATTACCTACACTTTTACCTCCCGCACTCGAGGCGGACGCTCTATCACAACATCACCGAGTTAGTTGCCAGTGTACACACATAACAGAATATAAGTGTGTGAAGTTGGCAGAGCATTAGACGTTAGACATTAGACATTCAAAAAGTGAATGTCTAATTAGACATTCGATTAGACATTCGCAAATTACCATACTTAG
>JAUELF010000018.1:161911-182218 GCA_031471495.1 Clinocardium nuttallii
GACACAGGCTGGCTGGTCTTGCTCTATACTGATGACACAGACTGGCTGGTCTTGCTCTATACTGATGACACAGGCTGACTGGCCTTGCTCTATACTGATGGCACATACTGGCCTGACTCTTTACTGATGACACAGGCTTGTCTTGCTCTATACTGATGACACACAGGCTTGTCTGGCTCTATGCTGATAACACAGGCCGGTCTGGTTCTACACTGATAACACACAGGCTTGGCTGGCGCTATACTGATGACACAGGCTAGCCTGGTTCTATACTAATAAAACACAGGCTGTGGCTTTGCTTTATACTGATGGAACATGCTGTGGCTTTGCTTCATACTGATTGCTAAGGCTAGCCTGGTTCTATACTGATGACACAGACTTAATACAATTGGTTCCAGCAGTCAAAGGATTGAAGGTCGTCTACTTTGAGTTAAACAAATGTTGCAACGTCTAAAATTCTGGAACATGCAATTTAATGCAGAGTTGAAAACAGTTATGGAGAAGGAAAAGATTATTGTTTAGAGCAATTTACCCTCTTCCAACATTGTTTGCAATAGCTAAAGTATACTGCATGGGGGCAACGGTTAAATATCAGATTATGTTTTGTACAGTAGTATGTGATCATAATCATCTCATGGGTGCTTCTATGGTTAGTACATACATGTACAGATAGTGATGAGATCAGACACGTACTGAAACTGAAAGGATTGTCGACATATCCTGATCTCGATTTTCGCAAGGTCGGAAAACATGCTGAAGGTCGATTTGGCGTTTTGGACCGATTTTCTTTTCACTACGTGTATGACCTGTTCGGTGTTTGAACCGTTTGGTGTAGGCAACACTTTCCTCATAAACACTTCACTGACAGTTTAATGGTTGTCCGTTTTATTTATAAATATTTTGCATATACATTTTTTAACGTCGTCTTCTGAAAAAAGTTTGTATGTGGGAAAATGTTAATATAAGTAGGCCTACTGCTATTAACGTTATTCAATATCGTCAATGATAAGGTCAGAAGAAACTGTACAACTCTTTACTTTCATTTTTGAAACATCTTTAATATAAACTTTGAATTCTTGATTTGAATTTTAAATATTGCACACTTGTCAAATATTGACGGATTTGCCATTGAAATTGCATATATAAACTAATCTTTATAACAACGTTTGATTTACAAGCGGTCGTTAAATTGCGATGATAAATAACAACTCTCTATAGCAATTTAAATCTCTAGTTATTTATTTAAAACAGTTTCATACATCAATAAAAAGTTATATACATTCAAACATATTTATAGTTTACCCACATGATATAAGTACGTATCTATTCTCGGAATACCTCATAAACAAAGTAATGCAAAGGTGTATCGAACGTTCTCTCTTCAATATATATATATATAATGTATTTGCAATGACAAAGATATTTGATTTGATCAAGTACATAATTAGCCAACTTAAGACCTTACCAAATTCATAATTATAAGTCTCTGCAAACAAGAAAGAGTCAGGTAAGTTCATACCCCAGAGTTTTCACTGTCCACAAATCTGCAGCAGACGAACTTGGTAACACCAAGGCAAACCTATGGACAACCTCTAAATAAGAAAATGTTGAAAACGTTGTGGCAAAATGAGAAACTGCTAATTTTTCATTTTGTCACAATGATTCCTTAAGTCGATTGCTACAAATGCTTGTCATTAAGACTATGTCAAGACAAAATAAACAAAACACTGTAAAAAACGAGATGTTAGTGTGAGCAGTCTGATCCGGATACACATTATAAAGACATAGTAACATGATTGAAGAGCATGTTTGCTGATACGGTCACATGATAGATTTCAGTTTTCAAACTTTCCCCGTGGTCCAATTAAGTTCGAATAAGCGTATATCAAATACTTTCCTGATACGCACGACTTCTAATCATATCTAGTAGATAGCTATTGAAATCAATGTAAGAAAATGAGAAATTGCTCAATATGAGTAATTACTCCATTTTCAATAATGTTTCCAAGTCTGTATAAAATCCACGACTCTTCCGCATCTGTTAATGATAAACGCTCTTAAACATCATATGAGCCGTCCCACGAGAAAACTAACATTGTCGACGGTGCGTTAAGTATCAGTCTGATCAGCCTGAGCATGCCGAGCAGGCTAACTTAGAAAGACACTTTCGGCTGCGGATTTTCTGTTTTAAGAATCATTACTCTATACCTCTTTTCCCCAGCAACGGAAAGTGTCCGCCCCGATAAGCATGCACGGTCTGCGCAGGCTGATCTGGACTGATACATTACGCAGAGTCGATACTGTTGGTTTTCTCACGACACGGATCATATTATCATATAAACACTTTAATCAAGGATCTATGGTAATCAAACTGTAAAACCCGAACTATCAAAAGCATGCATCGTTTATTGACTATGAACACTTTCTATATTATAATGTTGTGTCTGCTTTATTCTACATGTAAGAATCGTTGAATCTGGATAAGCTCATTTCCTATTTAACTTATTCACATATTGCACCAGTTTCAACATTTAAAAAATGGGTCTTCGGTATTAGAACCTTATTCGTGAACAAGTCGCTTTAAAGTGACGTAACATAATGTGAGTATTTGTTAATAAAACATAGATATACGCCCTATAAAATATACCCAAAACAAATCATTGCAACTGTTTAGAATAGCTACTGTGCTATACGAAGTTAACATTCTTTCTTTGTGTTTTTGTAAAGCCCAGGTGCAGGAAAATGGACCATCAAAACATTTGCGACCATTGTAGATCCAGACCAGCCTGTATATGCGCACAGTCTGATATCATGGTCACAATTAGGCCAATGAGCCACCATTTAAGAAATCAGGATAAGGAAGTTGAAATATCTATTTTGTATGAATTTCTAGCTAAACTTATACTAAAATGTACAAGTGGTTATCGTGAGGAAGACCCGTGTGAAGTTCATCTCTTGCAATATATATGATCTGCGTCAAGCGATGTGAGGTCTTAATGCATGTGGATATAGTAAAGATTCAGGCCAACCTGTACAACTGCATAGTTTCACAAGAGTCTTCAACGTTCGCATATATGTTGCACACACCTAAATACGTCCTCAACTAAAAACACTGGAAGTGTAACCCCCTCTATAAACAGACTGATTGTTGAAGACTTAGTTTATAGTGTTCCCTACAGTATATTTAACTTAACTATAAACAGACTGATTGTTGAAGACTTAGTTTTTAGAGTTCTCTACAGTATATTTAACTTAACTTTGCACTTTAGTTTGTCCCGATTGCACTCTTTTCTTGAAATATTTGCGCGGTTATACAGAGCGTGTAACCTTAACAAATATTATAAGACGAAAAAACACTGTTTAAAATGTTATAAAACATTGCAAAAACTGATGGTAATAGTGTGTGTTCGTTCCATAGGTACGCATATTGTCTGCTAGCCCCAGTAAGTACTGTGTACTTAACCTATCGTTGTTGAAATCAAATTGAATCTGAATAAAGTTTAAAATTACGTTGTTTGTGCGAAATGTTGCGGAAACACAGGTAGTTGCCCGGTGTATGGTGATCTCGTTTTAAGTAGTCCATAAGATCCGAGTAAAGCATGTTGCGGCAAGTATGGATGCATCCCGTGACTGTATAGCATGCCACCGAAAGGGGAGGTAAACGATGATAAACCTCCGCTTGGAGGAATTGTGGGACTGTTAACGTCAAGTCCTGGGTTCTGTTTCTTCCATTTGGTTCGACGATTTTGGAACCAGATTTTAATCTGTGTTTCGGTGAGATTGAGAGACAAGGCAAGATTTAATCTCTCGCACACAGATAAGTAACGCGTTGTCTTGAATTTGTTCTCAAGAGCGACCAATTGTTCGTATGTAAAAGCCGTTCTGGCACGTCGTGGCTTGCCGCCTTTATGTGCGTCGTCGCTCATCACGTGATGGTCGGTGTCCATTTTGTCGTCCATATCACAGTCCAGGCTATCGTTATCCGAGAAGGACTGGTCACCCTCAGACTTTGTCCTATCTGTCATGGAATCTGTAATTAGAAAATAAACAGTGAAAGAAAAAGGATATTTGATTGTTTTTCATTTATGTTGTAATTTCTGTCAGTGTTGTAAACAATTGTGAACATTGCCTTATTGTTTGTTCATTTTCTAATATTTCACTACAATACCGATACGTTCATCAATGACACAAATTGATTACGCATCTACTGTCAGTGTTAACCTTTTGTCTGCTGTAACTGATTATGTGAGACATGTGCCACCATTATAGAGTCGGGCCAGTCGGCGCATGCGCGACGTCTGACAAGGCTATTAACTGTTGGCTGCCAAACATAATAGTCTATCTATATATTCCTAGAATTTGTACTCGAATGCAAAAGCTGGTCAAGTCAATTTTTAAACTTCATTATTGAAAGAGTAAAACGATATACTTGTATTTCGAATGAATTCTTCCCGGTCTTTATTCCAGTAAGCTTATTGCAAAACTAAGGGTTACACACACAGACTTCTATACGCAGAGAAGTGTAAAATTGTGACTTAGAGAATTGATTAAATCTATTCATGCTACACGTGTCACATAGTTCGAGGATGTTCGGAAACAATCGTACAACTGGTCGTGCCAATCACGTGCTAATCACGTGTTAAATGTTGCGTGACTTCACGAAATGTTACACCAATTGAATCACAACGCGAAGGAACGGAATGGAAATTAACTCTACGTTCTTGTTTAACGAAGGAAATGTGTAACTTGTGTTGACTGACATTGACCTTCTCCATCGGGCATTCTGCAATTGTTTTATTTGACAAAATGTGTAGTTAACACTTTTCTCCAAGCACATAGCTAAAACCGAATACATTAATCCACACTCTTTCGAGATTGCGTTTAGCAGTAACATACTTTATTTACCAAATATCCGGCTCACTCCATTGAGTTTTCATAAAAATATAACTTATGAATATGTTTGGCTAAAAACCTTTGGGTCTTTCCAAACTTGTTCTGGTTATCTATGCAAAACACCCATTACAACTGCAGTTTTAAGAGTAAGAGATACAACTTCAATATAACAGTCCGTCTGTATTCAGTAACAAATTAAATGTTTTCCAAAAAAAACGATTCTCGTATTTTTAGTTTAGCAGCCACTTTAAATCAGGGTTTTGTAAAAACTTTGTCCTAAAACTATGCAACTCTGTGAACGTTCTCCATCATGCAAATAAGACTTCTGGGGTTATTTTCGAGAATAAATTTGTTTTCGATCAATCAGATACTTGAGCACAAGTTTTGAGTACAGAAAAAACATTTACAGTTTTGGAGACTGTACCAAGCAATAAATTAATTACATGTCGCCAAAATGATCATTTTTCTGAAATTACGAAACAACGTTGATACCAAATTGACTTTCAGTCAGAATTTCATTACAACGAGCTTAGGCAACTGTCCTATGACTGTAGCAGGTACATACAGGTGAAAATTAGATTGTCGAACCTCATTGTTCCCCGAAACGCACAATGTTCATAGTGTTGCATGAGAAAACTATGATAAAAAGTGATATACTGGTGGTTAATAGTTTGATCTGCCGATTTCAAATAAATTTATAGTATGGGAAGACTTTATAGCTATAAAATAAATACTGCAATATTTTTTTATGAATTTATAAATTATCACAAAAAATCTTAAAATGGTTTTGGCAACGAAGCATGGCCTAGGTAACTGTCTCTGTATTTAAACACCGCTTACAATTCAACAAGTTGAACCTCTAAAATCTATTTTAATGGGTATTGATAAGTGCTGCCATGAAGAAAAGGAGACGGTTAATATCTCCCCAATTGGTCATCTTTCAAACCCAAATGTGCACACAACCTCGCCGTGCAACCATTCTACCTAAACGTCTGACGCTAATAATATATTTGTGTAAGCTTCGTGCTAACAGTGTAGACCCTGACCGCTGTGTAAGTATACGCAACCTCCTCACAGTATACTCCGCACTCAAATAGGATCAGGGCATTTTTGGGCTGACGGGGTTTTATATTAGTCGCTTGCTTTCACAGGTTATTAACTCAAAATTTGCCTGACGTTTTATGGTTGGAAAGGTAGCGATTATAGGGACGGTGCGTCACAAGGGGGTACAGCCGTTTTACACCGTTCCCTTTACTTTGAACAAATATTTATTTTTAATATGCATGTTTAGCCATTGTGAAAACAGTTGACGATTCATTTGAACGAAACCGTATTTCAAATATTTAATAAAGCCCATTTTAAGTATAAATAAGATATAGTTCTCAGTTGCTAAGTCATCCTGATTTCAGTGTTAAATCTCGTCGTCGCTATTTGTTCCGGACAAGTTGTCTTTAAATACGATAATTTCTATTTTAAGAATGCAAATGCAGCTATGAAATAGCACTCTGCACGTTTACATTGTACAATGGTTTCTATCGCTCCAACAACGTGGAATGGATACACGATCACATGGAATCTAGACAACCTTTGGCATTTTTGAAATGTATAATTAATAATCCGTTTGCACATGTATGCAATCTGATCCACGGTTAGAGCTTTTATCAAAAGCTTCTTATAAAAGTCTGTGATAAATTCGCAAATAATGCAGACCCATATTGGGCTGTGTTTATTCAAATATAAAACATGCTATTATTTTGAAACAGTTAACATTCAAATCCTATCTAAAAGATATTTTGTTGGAAGTTGTAAAATTTCATTCAACTGACAGCGGGATTCGTAGGAAAATTTCGTCTCGGGGGAGGAGGTAATGCAATCCAACTGACGGGGCGAGGACAGGTGTGTAAACAATCGTATTTCAAACGGGACGGAACGTAGGGTGTAAAAATACACTTGTAAAATAGCCCCTCATTTGTTGGGGTTAGTTTAACGTGTCAGAACCTCGGGTCTGATCGAATGTCTGGAAAATATTATTTTCTTAATAAATGGGTGCTTTGTCGAGGGCAACATTCCAAAGAGATCTATCTACATATGTTTACCTCTTTACGGAATTAGACTTGTTTCAGACACTGTTGATAAAGGAGAAATAGTTTGATCTGAGTAAGAACTGGTCTGTCTATAATATCTTAGTCGTGAATAGGTGTGCTGTCGCCGTGCTATAACTGAAATAGTGTTGAACCGGTGTAAAAACTAAATTAAACAAATCTAGAATTGAGCCGTTCCACGAGAAAACCAACATTGTGGACTCTGCATAAAGTAAATATCCTGTTCAGCCTGCGCAGTCCGCGCAGGATAATCCGGGCCGACAAAATCCGTCCCAGGGATATAGAGTAATGATTCCTTAAACAGAAAATCCACAGGAGGCGAAAATGTGTCTGTCCGGGTTAACCTGCGCGGCATGCTTAAGCTGATCCAGGTCGATATTTAGTCCACAATGTGGAACGGCTCATAAGTATTTATATCTAAAGTGTTTTAATACCAGCCCCGAAATGTTTCCGTTTCGTCAATTTCTAAAACCCGTTTTTCCGTCTGTTTACTAGCAGACGACATTGAAATCATTTGGGGGGGGGGATATGGAAAATCACTATAAAAGTTTAAATATAACATTGTGGTAAAAGGAAAAATTGCTCGTTTTGAGCAATTTCTTCTTTTGTATAATGTTTTTATAAAAGTCGTCTGCTGCAGAGTAGTCGGAAAGCGTGTGTAAATGTGGAAACACTTTCAAACCTCAAAATCGCCAACTCGTCAGGCGAGGCTCCTATATAGTAAACTCGTTTATAATTGTTCTCGGAAAGTTCTCGTTTCTTTACGAGATATCACGGGAAGACTGCACACGTCTCGAAGTCGTGGAAAATTAATGGCATTCAGAAAGGCCTCGTCATTTTTTCGACATTTGATCGAGGGATTGAAGTTCGAATGATGAATTGTTCATACCAGAACAATCTATCATAAGAAGTGGCATTTTACGGCCGTTTAACTTTTGAACACTGAATATACAAACTATAGCAGCACTGCTCTTTCCTTTATGATTTATTTTCAATCATGTACACTTTTTAACACTTTCACCTAAAATGCTCAATAGTACTTTAATATCATATCAATGCTCGAATTGCGTTCCTTTTTTTTTTCAATAAATATAATCTGTTTATTAATATTTCCCATGCTGTACACTGTTTGTACATGAGAAAACCAATGATACAGCTGTATGTTCTGTTTATGAATTTCTAAATTGTATAAAGAATGTATTTTTGAGGTGTTGAATTTTATTATAAATAATTCTTATAGCTTCAATGTTAATAAATTAAATGCATATTTATGATATTTATGTTTTGTAGTCATACTTTAAAACGTTCCAATCGATTCGCCTATTTATTCATTTGATATATTTTGCGTAAAGAGTAAATACTTGCGAATGCATTAACTAATAAAATATGTTTATTTTATAATATGTATGACTTAATTATGATTTACCCTTTCGACACTGAATGTTTAAGAATGGACTGTAAAGCTGTGCATTTGGAAGAATTCCATAGCCAGTATTAGAAATATCAAGATTAAAGTGTTAAATTGGGCAGCTAACAGGATAGGGCATGGTAACATTGTGCGGGTTTGCCGGCTAGCCTAGCTATGCATTCTGGTAACACAGGCTTCGCACAATCGGTTCCAGCAGTCAAAGGGTTAATCATTTATTCAAGCCACGCATAAGATGTTTCAATAAATGGTTCTTGTATTCATCTATTGCACGTCGATATGTCGTATTTTGACAAACGAATACAGCCCACCCGAATTCGATTAAACCCGTTTTAATACAATAATTATAGGGTTCGTTTTCCGTTAAAATTTAATATTGACAGGGTGTTTCCATGGCAACTCGGACTGATCCCTCGAAGTGACAGATTGTGGTCGAGTGAAGTGAACCCATTCGAGTCAAATTAGCAGAATCCGTGATGATAGTCTAATTCTATAATTACGGCAATCCAGATAATGGCCGATTGTAACATACGGGTTCTTTTCTTTGCGAAGAATGGCGTCATCTCTCGAGGGACTAGTAATTGTACAAGTATCAAACACTTTGAAACTGATCTTAAAGACCTGTATCCTTTATAACCCATGACTGCATTTCTAAGTTGATGGTTCTTGAACAGTTCGTTTATTACTACAAGCAACTAAGAATCTGGTAACTGTGTATACCATTGTTCCTCCATAACTATCCATGTTGGTTTGTTGGAATACAAAGCGTTACATTTAAAGTTGCAAATCTTATGCAAAAGTAATCTTATAAGAATTTTAATTTAAATGATTTCAATATGTTCTGTTTGAAGACAGACATTAAATCCAACTTGAGATTCTAAACTAGAAATATTAAACAATTCTAACTTTAGTCAGCCGTTTCCAAAGTGTTTAGTACTTCTACTGTTTCCCAAATTAAAATCGTGCGATAAACAAATATCCAGATCAGTCGTATGTGCCAATGCGCAGTCTACTGGGAATCACAATGCTCAAATACAGCTATACAGGCATTCCTGGATGCTGTTGAGACCCAAATCTTCAATATATTAACCATTTCACACATACAAACACTTTCTTACGCCTCTGCAGCAGACGACTTTTTAAATAATTGTGACAAAAGAAGAAATTGCTCATAAGTTTTCAACTGTATTAAATAATTGATCTTTAGTTTATAGGTATTTTTGGTAATTTATGTAAATATTTTCATAGTTTTCTGCTACAGATTTGTTATTCTTGGAAAAGGGTTAAGTCACCAAACAGTAGGGTATAAACAGACATATATAATTGCAGAGACATATAAACACAGTGTATAAGTCTCTGATAATTAATGGTTTATATCAATGTGTAACGGCTTATAGTACAAACATTAAAGAGAACGTCCTATTACTTATGGACCATCCCGTACTTGTATGAAGTTTGGTCGTAACTCCTATTTATTTCCGAAAGTCGGTTTTCTTGTGACATTGATTGTTTGTGTCTTATTCCATTCAATTGCATATAGTTTCGTGAATTGTCAAAATTTAACAAAATGATCAAATATACAATACAATACAATACACACTATTTTAATTTCAATCATTTACATACAGTACAATAAGCAACATTTAAAGGGAAAAATAATAAATTGCTAGTTTTCAATATGTTTCAGATGTAGACTCGGCAGATGTGTTATTAAATGATCCGAATAAGTATTAACGGTTGAACTCATATTGTATAAAATAGCTAAATATACTTTCCAAAGATAATTATAAATGGAATATAAGCAAAACAAATATTCATAAATATTGTATTTTATACAAAACTAGGTTATACTATTAACCATATTGATAAGTAAATGAAGCCATGGAGGATAAATCAATAAAGTTTCTTTAAATATTTTTAAAAGTATGCTGTTGACAATGTACCGACATTAGAACGGGTCGGGGTTTGGAAGTGTTTAATCAATTTAATTTAACCGCAAAGTTAACTCACTATATAGTATTCAACGAATAAATGCATCACATAGTATGCACGTTGAATACTTTTCTACACAAGGACGACGGCACATATATTTAACACATAATTGTTACATTAAATGTCTTTCTTTAGAGGCACGTAAAGATTTAAACATTGGTAGTAACTGCTACCCTCTTTGTTTGGCGCTGAGGGTTGCGGGATTAGCACTGATTTGGCTGGTACCAGAATAAACGGACCAGTAGTACTGGTAAAATACCCAGGAAACGCCGTTATATGACTGACTGGCTGGTGTCAGAATAAACGGACCAGTAGTACTGGTTAAATACCCAGGAAACGCCGTTATATGACTGGAACATTATTGAAAGCAGTGTTTAACACCAAACAATCAATCAATCAATCAGAAGAACGCGAATGCAACAAATAATGCATACATTCAATGCCTTTCTACAAAAGCATATAACCACTTATGCGGACAGCACAGAAGTGTGGATGACATGAACATGAGGTAATCACTTCCAATTAATCGATTTATTTGATCAAATAAAAATATATGTCGCCAGTTAAATAATGAATGACATAGGTCGGATATTTTGTCCGATATATGAAATGGTAGGAATTCTTTTATCCTATTTCTTGCGCGAGTTTTTTTTCGCTAATAATTATATGATGTGAACTGGATAGAATCTTCAGTTGAACCATTATGCGTTTAATGGGATGTAAATGCGTCTGTGCGAACATTGAAGACTCCATTGAGGCTGTGCATTTCCAATGTCTTCGTTGTCCGCATAATTGTTAAACCCTATCCCATCTGCAGACGAATATTGACGCAACAGCAGCAAACGAATTTTAAAAGCATTGTGGCCAAAGGTGAAATTGCTGATGATGAGCAATTTCTCCTTTGGCAACAATGTTTTTAACTTTATTTAACAATTAAGCTATCTTTTATGGAGATTTTCAGGCTTTTATCATCATGTTTTCAAAGTCGTCTAGTCGACTGCTGCAGATTTTTTGTATGTGAGAAAGGGTTCAAACCCTAAACTTATAAGTTATTTTAATAATATATTTGTGTGTATGATTGTTGCATTTATAGAAAACAATATAAACAAATGAATCAATTGCTTCACTCTTTTCCACGTAGTGAATGACTTTGAACAAAATAGTTTTCCAAAGATATGGTTAAATACATCTATATTTGAGCCGTTACATGAGAAAACAAACATTATTGTATCTGCGTAATGTATCGACCCATATCAACCTGTCCAGTCCATGCAGGCTAATCCGGGCCGATACATTCCGTCTTATGGGGATAGGAGGTATTAAGTTATAATTCTTGGAACAGAAAATCCACAGGAGGCGAGACGTGATTGTTCGGGTTAACATGCACGACATGCTTAGGCTGATCAGGGTCGATATTTTACGCAGAGTCCACCAAGTTTGTTTTCATGTCAAAAGTATCGAATGTATTGTACCTTTGTTTACATGTGTACGAGTATTTAAAGACAGAAAAAACAGCTTGACACGCCTTAAGTATTGTTTCTATTGTTTGTATATTAACGCAAATAAAATATTGGTGAACGAGTGAAAAGAAGTTAATTTAGCTTGTGTTTAAATATGTATATAAGTACACAGATAGCAGACATTATGACGGGTGGATACAATCAGTTTATTGACTTGTTTGTTGGATTGGGGTGTGTCTAGGTCAAGGTCATCGATACCATTACGTATTTATAGAACATTGATTTCACAACCAACGAACGACGTGTAGATTCTGGAGACCATTCCGCAAAACGGGGCTTAGAACAATACTTAAAATACACTGTGAAAACATGACTTAACTTTTTCACTGCCGAATTTCACAAAGTCTACTCTTCCATGCTGAAAATCAGACCACTTTATTGTTTGGGTTAAATGTAATGTTTAAGTGGCAAATAATGTACAGCTCGTTACGAGTTGTCTCAACTGAATCTGCAGCGTTTGCAAACGCTTTAAATTGCCTTTCGCTGCGAAAGGGTTGAACACAGTAATGGCGACTAAGATGTGTTTTAGAATGGGAGAAACACTGTGTGGGGCGAGGCGAATAGTGAAGGTTCGGGTGATAATGTTCAATGTTATCCGTCTCATTAGGGCCCCTAATGTAACTACGGATTAAATAATCACCCCCTTTCGCCTGACGCTTTTTTACCCTTTCCCACGTACAACGAAACTGCAGCAGACGGACGCGATGTATGATGTGTAAGAAATGTATGTGGTTAAAGATGTAACTATATCTTTATAATAATCTAATCTGTTTAATCCTGGTTTTGGTGCAGACTCATTTTGACGCAGTTTTGAAAATAACGTCACAAATAAAGACTTATCTCATGATTTGTAAGTCCTTCCTTTTGCCACAAAATTATCAAATATACAATACAATACAATACAACATATTTTAATTACAACGATGCACGCTCAGTACAAATAGCAAAATACTTGCTACAACTATTGTCCACTTTTTTACAAGAACTTAGCCTTCATTAAAAGCGATTATTTATTTTTGCCAAATCATTTTCAATTTATTTTGCAGATTTTTTATAAATGAGGGAATATAATGAAAGGAGATGTGATTGCACATTGAACTAGGCAGAGTACATTTGTCCACACTATTTTAACATGTGGTGTAATCTTCTATATCTATAGTCGGCTGTGTTATTGTCAAGTTAATTCTATATCTATAATCGGCTGTGTTATTGTCAAGGTTAATTCTATATCTATAGTCGGCTGTGTTATTGTCAAGGTTAATTCTATATCTATAGTCGGCTGTGTTATTGTCAAGGTTAATTCAACATTCAGACGCATTTATTTAAACAGATCTACAGCAGATGACTTTTGAAAATATTGTAATAGAAGGAGAACTTTCTCAAAGGGAGCAATGTCTCCTTTTGCCACACTGTTTTCAACTCGTTTGAATAATTGCATCTTTTTTTTTTAGAGATTCATCTGCTGCAAATTGACGTAGTGTGGGAGATTGTAAGAATAGGTCTGTGAAAATGTCGATAACATATTCTGAATTCCTTTCAAATAGAATCTAAATAGAACATTTCACACCAAGTATTCTCCAACCTTTTTTGTGACTTCATATAACTCATTTAAACGTTGATACACTTTCCTTATCGACAATTCTTGCAACATTCCAAACTGAAATTTTATTTATTCATTTATTTTAATTTGATCTAATTGTGTAATTTTATTCATTTATTTACTCCTTCTTTAATTATTTTATTCTCTCATTTAGTTTAAGCATCGGTTTTTCTGACGTCGTAAATTGAAAGACTATTCCATTATTTTATTCTCTCATTTAGTTTAAGCATCGGTTTTATTGACGTCGTCAATTTAAAGACTATTCCATTATCATAACGAGGACCAATTCAATATTGATGTTATTTTTGCCTTCTTAATCATTCAAGCACATAAGTCATCCCACGAGAAACCAACAGTCTGGACTCTGCGTAAAGTATCGACACAGATCAGCTTAATTATGTCGTGCAGGATAACCCGGACAGACACTTTCCGCCTCCTATGGATTTTCGGTTTCAAGAATCATTTCTCTATCCCCCTGAGACGGAATGTGTCGTCGAACCGGATTAGCCTACGCAGACGGCGCAGGCTGATCTAGGTCGATACATTGCGTAGGTATCATGGTGTTGGTTTTCTCGTTGAACGGCTCATCTATATGTTTGTGTGAGTTTTGCCCATCGTGTTCCCTTCTTTTTGTAACTAATATTCTTTAATATCTAAGCGAAACTTTCAATCAAAACAAATATTGGTGATTTATGTTTATAAATGTTTTGTTTTGTTTTTAATATATATTTCTTCTATTCATGTTATGTTTATTCCGCTGTCATTTTCAACACAACTGATCAATGTAGACTTCTAAAACACTCAGAAAGTCGAAGCTGCATTGCAAGGCATATACATTTCACATGGGTTGTAAAGCAAGTTTTTGAAATTTATTTTGAGCACTTTCGATGTCTTTTTTTATGTAGCTCATCTTTACCGAACATACTTATTATATCATAAATGCCTGATTCGTTTAATCAAACTGAGTTAAAGTATCAATTTGTAGAAATAATAAAAAGTACAAACGGAGAAATGGATTTTCAGAAGAATTTACAAACATTTAACAATGTTAATTGAAGAGTTTATGCAAACACTCTACTCTTGAAATGTCATGTGTAGATTTCGATAAATCTTCGGTGTAATAATCTAGCCTTGCTTCTGTTCTCTATGTTTCATTGCAACGAATACGTATTTAGCTAAACTATTTATATTTTCGTAGAATTTAAAGACATTAATACAGTAAATTTAAGTATATTTGGCAATGACATACATCAAATGTGCAAACAGACGACTATTAAAACACGGATTAAAATAATATATACAAAATAATGAGAACAGAAATACATATAACTATTGCTGAGCTCTTACTACATTTGCGACGCTGTTTTCAAAAGTCGTCTACTGCAGCCAATCTGCTTGTATGTGGGAAACGTTTCCGTTTAATAATGCTCTCATTGTCCACCAGTCAACGTGTGTTGGTATTCATGAGATGTCCTGATTATGCCGACGATTGAATTGAGAACTATTGAATAGTGTTTGTAATGTTAAATATGATGAAATTTATTTTAATGTGCCTTATCAAATCTTAAGGGTTAATCCTTGCGTCCCATTTAACAGGCTTGCCACAGAGTCTTCAAATTAATCTAATATCTAAGAATAAAAGGTGCGACACTTCTAAAAATCGGAATCATATAGCTGTATTCGCAGTTGAAAAAGTGTTGCGAAAGGGAGAATGAAAAGATTTCTCCTTTTTCCAAGTTGATTTTAAATGTCATCTTCTTCCTTGGCACGAATTGTCGTCAAATATTCGAATGCGTGTTTTGTTTTTAAAACTTGAAAAATCACAACTGAAGAACAGAATGGGTCATCTTGGCAATTGATAAAACATCTATATAAATTTGAGGCACATGGCACCCGGTAAAACTATCCATTTCAAAATGTTTTAAATCGTATGATGAGTTTTTAAACACTTTCCGGTTTTACTTAACGCACAAAAGATATGAAACGCGATTATCCCTTTCCCGCCTATAAACATTTTGACGCATATGCCGCAGACGGCTCTTGAAAATGTTCAACTTTATTTAACAATTAAGCTATCTTTTATGGAGATTTTTGCAGGTTTTTGTCACAATGTTTTCAAAGTCGCCTGCTGCATATTTGTTGTATGTGGAGAAGTTTTAAATAACTTCGATTGTTTCTGTCACGCTCTACGAAACCCAACCGTAAGACATTTACGAACAGTTTAGATCTAGATCAACCTTCTCAGAATGGTCTGGCTGTTCGTCGTTTCGTCGAAGAATGTTCCAAGGAACGTCAGTTCGTCAATAATGTCACATAACAGAGGTGTGCAGGTTCATCTTATAGCTTTATGTTTAATTGTAGTAACTTACAGTAGGTTTGGTTTTCCCAAAGCAATGCTCATCGAATGCCATTCATAGCAAAACTCATGTATACTTAACTTATGAAGTTACAAAGTTTAGCAGATTTTACGCATACTTAACCAGTTTAGCAACGCTCATGAATAATCAACTTGTGTAGTTACACGTTTAGCAAATTCCATGCGTATTGAACTTATAAAGTTACAAGTTTAGCAAATATTACGCATACTTAACTTATGAAGTTACAAGTTTAGCAAATATTACGCATACTTAACTTATAAAGTTACAAGTTTAGCAAATATTACGCATACTTAACTTATGAAGTTACAAGTTTAGCAACGCTCCTGAATAATCAACTTATGATGTTACAAGTTTAGCAAAGTACATGTGTATTTAACTTATGAAGTTACAAGTTTAGCAAAATGCATGTGTATTTAACTTATGAAGTTACAAGTTTAGTAAAGTCCATGAATACTCAACTTATGAAGTTACAAGTTTAGCAAAGCCCATGAATACTCAACTTATGATGTTACAAGTTTAGCAAAGTGCATGTGTATTGAACTTATGAAGTTACAAGTTTAGCAAAGTCCATGAATACTCAACTTATGATGTTACAAGTTTAGCAAATATCATGCGTACTTAACTTATGAAGTTACAAGTTTAGCAAAGCCCATGAATACTCAACTTATGAAGTTAGGAGTTTAAAAAAAATTAGATACCGCAATCATAGGGAAGGTGTAATGAGTTTCGTGGTATGCAAATAAGGATCTGTACTGAATCACTCTCTAAAACATATTAATTGCATCAACAAAAATTACTTCCGTGCACGATTGTACCGTTTACCTTATAAGATAATTAAGTGGAGCCTGGTTTGATTATTCTCTCCGAGAAACTGAATAAACGTTAATCCGGAAAATTTGAAATATGATTATGAAACTAGGAATTATGCTCAAATTGAGCACTTTCTCCTTTTCGTTCGTATTAGGGGAAAAGGATAATACGCATCCAAATCGCCAAGTATTGAAACATTTATCTTATACCTTTTTAATAAGAGAAATATGGATCAACTTTAATACCCAAAAGTATGTTGATTAGGTTTGTATAAAAGTAAAGGAACACAATTGTCAGATGCTTTTACATATCATCGTTTATAGATTAGAACCGTCCCGCGAGAAAACAAACATAATGGCATCTGCGTAATGTATCGACCCAGATCAGCCTGCGCAGTCTGGCGACAGGCGAAGATTAAGATCAGCCTGTGCGACGGGGCAGTTGAAATGGATCATTACTGATCGCCAGCTAGGCGTACAAGCATCTTATACGCCTTTTTAAAATGACCATACCCAAACAGTACCATACACATATGCAATTGATTAAATCGAAACAACTGTAACTTTACAATCTTCGGAGGTCAACTTTCGTAAGACGAGGTTTATTAAAGCCGTCCCGCGAGGAAACCAACATTATGGTATCTGTTTAATGTATCGACCCAGATCAGCCTGCGCAGTTCGCGCAGCCTAATCCGGACCGACACATTCCGCCTCAGAGGGATAGAGGTATCGAGCAATGATTCCTAAAACAGAAAATCCACAGGAGGCGAAACGTGTCTGTCCGGGTTAACCTGCGGCATGCTTTAGCTGATCCGTGTCGATACTCACGCAGAGTCAATAATGTTGGTTTTCTCGCGGGACGGCTCATTTTAGTGTGAATGAATTAGTTTAAAAATGTATGTTACTCTGAATAAAAATAAATTTAAAACGACAGAACCTACCTTTATTTTCAAAAACATCGGCTTGTTCACGGTCCAATGCTGATTTCGAATAATCTCTCACACCGTCATCACGTGACCAAGGATGCCACACCCGCTGGGACCCACAACCGACGAATTTGTTGGGATCTAAAATGTCCAAGACAGAAAAAGAAGTTTTCTTCACATTGTTAGCATTGTCATCATCCGACAGACTTACTGGTCGTGTTGGATTAGCGTCCGACTGTTGAGCACTATTACTACCTTTATCTACAGTGTCTGATTCCACTATAGAGTCATCCCCTCGTAGTGCATGTGAAACGTCGGTATGTTCACCAAATTCAGAAATGTTAGGAATATCCATAGCATTTATTTTGTCCATAGAATAAACCTCGCTATTACTGTGGTTTATTATATGCATATGTTCGGGGTGTTTAACGAAACTTTCACTTAAATCCTCAGAATCAGATGTACGTGCATCAAGTTTACATTTAGAGTAGATTCTGTGTACACTGTTCACTTTTGTTGGCTGTCTTAGTATGTCAACGCCATTATCCACACTGGTCAAGTTATTCACGGTTAATCTGTCCTCTGATATATTGTCAAAACCTTCACATGTTTCACTCCCAGCATCTGGAACTCTTCTTGGTAAGTCAGCCATTTTTGCAGTTACCGATAGTTTATTATCAAAAAGAAAATCTTATTCACCGATTACTTTAGATAATACATTGCCATTCACTTTCTTCTTTAAAAAAATAACGTTAAAATCGTCTGTCGAATTAAACCGTCCAGATAAGAAAACTGTGTTTTCAAAAATCTTCCTTCTTATAGAATTCTTATAGCCTAGATGCTGACCGTCCTCATTTAGATGTAAGCAACTTAGCTCCAAGCTTATATTTCCTTTTTTCCCCGGTAGCCAAATGTATGTCCCTTGGCACACCAATAATTACTCAAATAATACTCAAACAACGTACTAGTGAGTTACAACACGCAGCTTCTCTTAAACCGTCTGATCTTTCGAGCTTTATTGGTGACACTGATGACTAAAAAACGACAACTGTAGTTTTTTCCAAGCGTCTATTCAACTCGGACGACTGTTTCCCAATTCGGGGACTATCCCTCGTTTTAAGTCAACCGTCAAGTAGTATCAGTTTAAAGCACTCGTTTGTAACATTGAATTCATCAATTATTGAAATTTCCTATTCTACTGTATACAGCCTCGTAAAAGCCAATATCGGTAGCACTTTAAGTGGTTCGCTCTTAGGTTTTCTACAAGCCTGAATGCTGTTAGTGAAGATCTTATCACTCTCGCGTTGCTATTTGCTAAGACGACGCTTGATTGACAGAAGGCGTTACCCAAGGCGCCCAATAAACGCCCATCTCATTCAACCGTTCTTGAAAGAAACCCGTTTATTATTCAAATAATTGTAATTTCAATAAATAATCGTTCAAATATACTTTTCGTTCTCGTTATTGAATAAGTCTTCATTGAAATAATTCAACAGCAGTTCCGAATGATTTTATACGGTTTGAGGGGTATTTCATTAATTTTGGATGCACAAATTTGAATGAATTAATATTCGTCGGAGCTATTTCATTGTATGTATGTTAACTTAGGAATGAACCAAATGGTATAAAAATATAATTTACGCCCGGTTTATTGTTTTAGCCTTTCTCAAATACAGCATCGTTCTGGCATCTCTGTAGCAGGCGTCGTATGAAATAGTGTGGCAAAAAGAGAAATTGCTCCTCTTGCCACAATTACCTCAGCTTTATGCAATAATCACTCGACCGTTTATAAAGTGTTTGCACTTTTCATTATCTGTCTTCAAAGTCGTCTGCTGTAGATGTGTTGTATGTGGGAAAGTGTTAATACATGAATAGACAGTTCCAACCAGATGCTGTAGAGAATATTTATAAAATCTTACAACCAACACGTATCAAGTAACTCTTTCAAAATGTCTATTCACATCGGGTGTAATCAATGACTCGGTATCTTTACTTACAGGAAATCTTCAAAACACTCCTTTAATATCGTATTGGGGCGTGTGTAAAATGTCCACAAATGAAGGTCATATTTGAGATTGGGGATGAAAACATTGTGGCATAAAAAGAAATTGATCATCGGGAGTATATTTCCATTTGCCACAAAGCTTTTAAAGATTAAACGAGACAACCCTACGGGGTGAACTGTTAACACTTTCCCATATATAGACGCATCTGAAGAAGACAACTTTTGAAAATATTGTGACAAAATGAGAAATTGCTCAAGACAAGCAATTTCTTCTTTTTGACACAATATTTTCAACTTCTTTTTTCAGTAAGTATACCTACAATAAAAATATGAATTTGTTGTTTGTGGAAAGGGATACATATGGTTTCAGACTTATCACAAATAAAAATTAAATCGTCAGCTGTAGATTTGTTGTATGTGGGAAAGGGTTAAGTATTCTTGGATTAATGGTGTTTCAGAGTCATCAAAATAAAAATACAATCACATGAGGCTTCAATTATTAACCCTTTCCCTCATACGACAATTATGCAGCAGACGACTTTGAACATATTTTGTAAAAACATAGAAAATCATCTCTATAATTGAATGGATAACCTATGATTAAAAGTTGAAAACATTGTGGCAAAAGGAGAAATTGCACGTTTTGTGCAATTTCT
>JAUELF010000018.1:183568-202236 GCA_031471495.1 Clinocardium nuttallii
TTTAATACTCTCTAAATCTAGCTTGGTCCTATCATTTGGTTTCCTCTGTTTTTATCATTGGTTTCTTTGCACTGGATAGTGCACTTATAATTGCATTTTATTGGCCAACTGTTATGAGATTGATTAGTAATTCCACATTTGTGTTCTTTAAACACTGCTATGTTCTTTTTCTCTTGAATCATCACTTTAATGAACACATTTATGATTAATGTGTACAGAGTAATTGCAATATCTCAGTGCGAAAAATATAAAGACAAAGGATTCCAACTAAAAAGACCTACCTACTATTTGGTCTTCCTTGGTCTTAATCTGACAAGGGAGATAATATAATTATCACTAATATTCCTCAATCTTTACTGCTTTACGCGCCAATGCTATCATAATCTTCTTGTATTAGCTTATACTTATATAATCAAGATATACGAAGTCAATTTAAGCAAAATTTTAGTCTCTATTTTGTAGGATACAAATATCGAAAACTTCATACGTAAATGTATGACTACCTTGAAACCTTATTCTTAAGACTACCTAATACAATGCTGCTGTATCTGTTCTCATCGAATCATATGTATAAATGTGTTCTATAAAAAAAAAATTATTAATAATAAGGGCAAATCAAACATAACGAATACGGTTCAACCGTCTATAGTGGTTCTCATATTGTCATTTGTCAAAAAATGTTTTTTATGCCTCGGCCACATATCCGGACGATGTGCATACGATTGATAACATCGTAAGATTCCACTTTTAAAATACGTACGGTCTCCTTACAATCGTAGCTTCTGTTCACATACCTACGGGCAACGTACGATCTTTTGAAGGATGCAATCGTATGATATCCGTACGGACATCCCAGCCAAGTTTACTCAGTTTACTTTATTCTTGTTGAATACCACCTTAAATCGTCAAGGCTGTCGTAAGGAGCCCGTAAGGCTAACGAAACGCTCTGTGGGCCCCGTAAAGCTACCGAAACGCTCTGCGGGCCCCGTAAGGCTACCGAAACGCTCTGCGGGCCCCGTAAGGCTAACTAAACGCCCTGTGGGCCCCGTAAGGCTACCGAAACGCCCTGCTGGCCCCGTAAGGCTAACGAAACGCCCTGCGGGCCCCGTAAGGCTAACGAAACGCCCTACGGGCCCCGTAAGGCTAACGAAACGCCCTGCGGGCCCCGTAAGGCTAACGAAACGCCCTGCGGGCCCCGTAAGGCTAACGAAACGCTCTGCGGGCCCCGTAAGGCTAACGAAACGCTCTGCGGGCCCCGTAGGGCTAACGAAACGACCGGCCCCGTGTGCACTCTGGAAGTTCCCATCCTGGTGTTAGTAGTATCGTACGGACATCTTATATTGACTGTGCGATTCCCCTGCGATAGTCTTGCGATACCGGAAAACTTTTACGGGCCTCGCGTCGTTCTAATTCCGAGCGGGCCTTACGAGCTCTAACGAGGTCCTTGCGAGCGTCTCCCAACTTCGTAAATTTCTACGAGCTCGGTGATGCCCTACTCACATCCACGCTACGATCTCCGTACGAGAAGGTTTTCTTCTGAGATTTTGCAAAATCGCATGGAGTCCCAACGAACATCATTGACCCATGCGAACATCGTGTGGATTCTCTGAACTCGTAGATAACTCGGGGAGTCGGTGAATATGTTCTTGCAAAATTTCGGTTGAAAACCTTCTCGTCCGGAGTTCGTAGCGTGAATGTGACTAGGGCAAAAAATATATTTTGGTCGTGACAATTATGACGTCACTTTATTTTACAGGGACATAGAGGGTTACGTGGCTACCCGGGATTTCCGGTTTGTCTCTCGAATGAATTCCTATCTTATAAATTCAATAACATTTTGACTGCTCACTTTGTGCTAAGAACCTTTCTTGAGAAAATTAAATGTTTAAAATTGGCATTAATGGATGAACAATCCACACAATTGGAACATCTAAGTACAGGGAACGTGGCTATGTCAAACATTTAAAAATAATGTTTAATCTTTTCCGACTTGAAAATAAATTTGGACGCGTTTCCAGCACGCGACTTCTTTACGTTTTTAATTTATTTATTGTGTTTACTTCTATTTACATAGAAACGAAAACGTTACATGAGCTATTAGAAGATTAGTTTGTACAGTATTTTTGTTGTAAAAAATAGTTACAACCTCTGTCATTTGACCGGGTTTGAAACAGTATGTACAGTTCCATAGTTCAGCTCGGTTACTCATGTACTGCTAGTGCTGCAATTAAGTTGGAGAGAAAAAACCATGGGAAACAAAGGGACCATGATAATTATCTTTATATTTCTCAAGACTGTTCCTGAAAGCACACATTAATTCGTGACCCAGTACAATAACGAACCTATCCAGCTGTGTTGTAAATCTATGTTCTCGGAGTGTTAGTGTGTCGACTGAAATTATCATTTCCATGAATTAATTTAACTTATTTCTGTATCTTTGTTAATGTTGATTTTCACTATCGTTCCACGAGAAAAACCAACACTATAAACTGTAATGTATCGAACCAGATCAGTCTGCGCAGTCTGCACAGGCTAACCCGGGCCGACACATCCTGTCACATCGGGATAGAGGTATTGAGTAATGAGTCCTGACCGGGTCGATACTATACGGAGAGTCCACAATGTTGGTTATCTCGCGGAACGGCTAATTTGTATTGTAAAGAACCAGCATGTGTAAGTAACGCAATAGTTGGACCACATGGCAGAGAATCTTCCCTCACATTTTAAAACAGTCTCTAAGCAGGTATTCGTCTAAATTTAATCAATGTAGATGTTCAGATAGACATTGCAAGAAGGGTGACGATTGAATGTCGTTATTGTCGATGTTCAGATAGACATTGCAAGAAGGGTGACGATTGAATGTCGTTATTGTCGATGTTCGGATACATACATGATCAACTGCCTCAGTTGAATAACAGGAGTGATCCTTAACGTAAATCTATCACATCTTAAAGCTCAAGATGGGTCTCACAATTAAACATAGTTTTAAAAGGAAACGTTTCAGCATAGGATCTTTGTCTAATAATGATACTGTTTCTACATAAGGTCTTTATTAAACACTTTAATAAGGATACAATTCAACTTTATAGCGTTATAGAACAATTTAATACGGAAAAAATGTTTAGGATCTGTGTTATATATCTGACGTATTGTTATGCTATGTTCATTAGTATACATCCCTATGATACCCTTGTACTTGTAAACCACTAGTAATTCTATATAAAAACAGTTATTTCATGTTATGGTGTCAGCAGCTTTTTCTCTTTTCGCTTTTCTCTTTTCTCTTTATCCCTTTCCCATATTAAAACGAATTGGCAACAGAAGACTTTGTAAATGTATTTACACAAATGTTGAAATGTTCTTGATTATTGAAGAGAGTCGACAAATGTGTGGCAAAAAGGAGAATTGCCCAGTATGAGCAATTCCACTTTTTGTCTCAGCGATGTCAAAAGTTGTCTGCTCCAGATGCGTTAGAATGCATCTTCATACGGGAAAGGGGTTAACATTGTAACATCTACGTAACTTATCAATAACATCACTAACACGTGCTTGGCTCTCTCTTTCTTTATTCTTTATTTTTTTATACTTTTGCATGTGTATAGTTCAGCCTTGCTTCCAACAATATTACATGTATGTATTCTTTTTCAAAGAAGAAAAAATATTTTCTTTTACTTTAAATCGTGTCAACGAATGATAATATCTGCAATAAAACGTTTAATAATTTGTATTATTACAATTAATTCGAAATATTGATTTGAAAACATTAATAAACAGCGTATGTACAATTATGTATTGCGACTGAGTATATCATTAACTTCAGTAGTTTGTTAATGTACACTATATGAACATTCTAGAAGAAAGTCGAATTGTGTGTGACGTATCTCAATTATTATTGAAGAATGGGACTATTCCTCTATACCAGTACGAAGTCCACACAAGTAATGGATATACGCACAACCAGTGTTACTACCTCATCTTACTCGATGCAGTTATAACCGTTTTGCATGAAGCCCAACTGAAAACTAAAATATGTATTCTGTTACGATTTGATATAAGTGTGTTTCTGTGAAATTAGGTTAGGAGTAAAAGAACATTGATATATATCTAGTCGAGCAATATCGTTTATGCAACATATTTGGATCTGATTATTATGACTTAGTTTTGTGTACAAGTAATGTTTTTTCTTATTCATTTGAAATATATAATTAAATAACGTAATGAGAACAACTTGTTTGCATTAGTCGGATACAGTCTGTTGTTATCAAACATGTGTACAACGAACAGTTTGCTTAAAGGCAGTTCATTAAGCTCATGCGTTATTTCCGATTCACTTTACAGTTATTTACAGAGCAGTGCGGTGCTCTAGTTAAGGAGCTTTTATCATGCACTCAAATCCTAATGTTTACCCCCAAAACATATGTTATGGGTACTCAAAAGTATCGTCTCAGGGAGACGATTTTTTTGAGTACCGACAACATAGGTTTTAATGAGTGCTAACAAAGAAATCATGGAGGAAATACCTATTTACTCCTTCTTATCTAGTCCTGTACTGTATGAAACTATACTGTAATGTCAAATTTTAATTTGTATTTCAGGGTCCAATAGGATGGAAGGGTCAATTGGTAAGTTACCTACCATTTCTGCGTCGTATTTCTGCAGAGTTCGATTGGTTTTGAATGTCGTTTTCAGTAATATCAGTTCATCTATCCACGTGTTTTCAGGCTTTCTCACACCAGCAATCCACATAACAGTATTTTCTAGAAATTGGCTGTCACATAGACTTATCGCGTTGACATTCGTCCAACATCGAAACAATATTTGGCTGATCTGGGGTTCGAACTTGAACGCCCTTGATTGACAGCCCGCATTATTACCGACTGCGTTACCGGTATTCTGCTTGCACAGTTATGCTTTTGCTCCTGCGATAACATTAAAGTAATTCTTTCACTTTCCAGTACAGTAAACATCTAAATATTGATCCTTGTTGCTATAGTTTTACTGGGTAGACATACCCAGTAAGCAAGATTCTTTACTTTTTTATGACTCACAATTGACTGTTTTTCAACATGCACTGTCAAAATAGTTCTGAACTATTCAATTACTTACGTTGTTGACACTATCTGCAACATTTGCTGAAGTTTCAACATTTAAAAATTGTGATCTCCATCTGTAGTTCAGCACCTTTAAAGTCATCCGTAGCATATTACAATATTACAGTTAACGCTATATGATATTATAAATAGTATTTTCATGTTTAACGAAACCTGTTATTTAAAGCAATATTTATATTCACAGGGATCTCCGGGACCCAAGGGAAACAAAGGAGACTTGGTAAGTAATTTAGATTAACCATATTCCCCACATACAGACGCTTCTAGACGACTTTTGAAAACACTGTGGCAAGTTAATGGAGACTTTTCAAATTTTTGATAATATGTTTGTTAAAGTCGTCTGCTACATATTTAGTGTATGTGGGAAAGGGTTATTCGAATCGTTAGAAAACAGCGATGGAACAATGGAACATTACGTGTTGTATGAGACACAATTCACTTTGTTATCATCCACCGACCAATTGAACTAAGGGGGCTAATGAACATTCATTAGGAATAGAGCAGAAGAGCCTTTCGTCATATGATTTGTCTCCCTTTGATGATCTTTCCACTACTTGGCTTTATTATAGAGAATTGTTTATGGTATGTTGGGCATTCAACAATTAGCTCTTTGACTGCTGGAACCGATTGTATTAACCCTTTTCCCACATACAGTAAATCTGCAGCAGACCCCTTTATACCTAACTGTCTACTAAAAAATATGGAAAAATCTCTATAATTATAGGTATAATTTCTATAAAAAGTTAAAAACATTGTGGGAAAATGAGTAATTGCTCGTTTTGAACACAATGTCTTTTTTGTAACAATGTTTTCAAAAGTCGTCTGCTGCAGATACCTCAAAATGCGTCTGTATGTGGGAAAGGGTTAACACATGTACCGCCAGTTTCGAGCAGGCCAGCCGGGGCATCTGCGCCGTCTGACCAGGCTCTAAAACGTTGGCTGAACTTATCAAGTCTCATTTACAATCTAAAAATAACATTTGACTATATATTGTCAATATATAGTTTAATGCCATTTTTAGATTTTAAACGAGACTGGCACCTGTGATCAACATACGAATTTTTTTTTCTTTTGCAACAATAGTTCTAATAGTCGTCAGATGCAATTTTGTTAAAGGATGTATACATGTTTAATAAGGCCCAGCTTGTTTTCAAATATATTCAATAGTCAAACTTTAATTTTAGAGATGTTTCATCGATTCGAACGGTATGAAAGAAAGTGTCATTGATTTCTTTTTCAGGGTGCAAATGGTCAAAAGGGACATAAAGGGGAACCAGGACTACCGGGATACGATGGGATCGGTGAAAAAGTACAATTTAACCCTTTCCCACATACAGACGCTTGCTGACTCCTCTGCAGCGGATAACTTTCGAGAAAACATTGTGACAAAAGGAAACTTGCTCATAACAATCAAGTTATCCCTTTTTTCCAAGAATGTTTTCAACTATTCAACAATTGTTCATTATCTAGAAAGTGTTCATTTGTTTGTTTAGATGTATTCAAAATAGTCCGGTGCATATATATGTGCTGTATGTGGGAAAGGCGGCGTATTATTAATATAACCCTTTGCCATATACGACAATCTGTAGCAGACGACTTTGAACATATCTACTAAGACATGAAAAATCTCTATAATCGTAGGTTTAATTACTGAACAAAACTGAAAGCATTTCTAGAGTTGAACAATTTCTACTTTTGACATGATGTTTTCTTACGTCATCTGCTGCAGATGCGTCAACATGCGTGGGAATGGGTTAATTATAATACAACCCACATCGCGTTTGATTTAAACAGCTTGTATAAAAGATCTTGATTTTTGACAAGTTCTTCCATTTTTGTGGATAAGTCTTTTCTTAACCCTTTCCCTCATTTTGTCAAAAAATAGAAAATCTCTATAATTGAATGGAAAACCTATGACTAAAAGTGTAAAACATTGTGGCAAAAGGAGAAATTCAAGTTTTGTGCAATTTCAAGGCTTCTTTTGTCACTATGTTTTCAAAAAGCCATCTGCTGCAGAGGCGTCAGGAAGCGTCTATATGAGGGAAGGGGTTAACCAAAACACCGGAAAGGCGGTTGCTCAGTCATATAGGCATATATTTGAAGAAGAGACTGTGCGCGTATGTACGATGCAAAGGTAAAAACAACATTTTAAGTCATGCCAGGTTCACCTTGTTATGAATCACGTAAACGTCGGAAAACGCGTTGAGAATTCACATTTAATTGAAACGAACCTAGATGTTAAGAATTTGAAATTAGTTATCTCTTCGAGGAAAGTAAAATCGATTTAGATCTTTTATCATTTATGTTTACGGTTCAACCCAGTATACCTTTGCCACAAACAAACACATTTTTGAAAACAATGAAGCAAAAGTTGAAATTGCTTGTACTTGATCATTTTTCTCATTTTGCCGCAATATGTTTCACATTTTCAGGGAATAAACATTTATTTACTAATGCATCTGTTCTACATTTTGACAAGAATTATATCTAAATCGTCTGCTGTTAATTTATGTGATAGGGTTTTTCGACAATTAATTTTGTTGGCGATAACAATTAGCTAAAAGTTTCCGTAATGCTAAGTGGGTTTAGCCAGGTCATATCTATTAAGAATATTGGGCAAGGTAAGTGTTAGAGCGCCGGTCTCATGATCAAGAGTCCCTGGCACGATTTCAACAAATCAGACGAAAATACGCTGCATGTATACATGTATTGGATCCGACGATACTGCAGAAGAAAATGACGACTTGGAAACATCGACCCTTTATATATATAAATATTCTATTCAATTGGAACACTCAGCATTTACCGCTTCTCTATTTCGTTTATATATGGATTATCCCCTCAGTTGATACATAACGATTTTTTAAGCTACATTTTGATTGGTTAACGGAGGGTTCAATCTGAGACGACCTTGTAATAGTCAGTCATCAGATCTATAAGAGCGAGTATTCAGTGAGGCTTGGTCCTGGTTTTTAGTAAGATTTGATGTCCGTGACAATGATGTCCCTATTTTGGACTTACCTACAATCGATCCCCAGTCGCGACACGGCGGTCATGGTGGATTGCCCTTGTGTAAGGCACATTTCCTAGCCTTGTACTGGTTTGTTTACCCATGGATCCTGAATAAAGACACTGTCGCCATCATATAACTGAAATAATGTACGAAAGCAGGCGCCCTATTTGGATCTATTAAATTAAGTAAAACCAGTTGAGTTAAGATTTAACTTATACATTTATCATCGATGGCAAATACAAGCTTTTTGCATCTCAATGTTTGTGTTGATTAATTACAACCAATTCCTTGAACGGATTTGTCTTTTGAAAACAGCGTAGCATCTGTTCCGATTGCTCAGACTGAGAAAAATCAGAGCATCTCCTGCGCTGTGTTCTTTGTATGATTGTATTCATAATAACACTTTGAATACAAACGAATTAAGCAACTGATGAAGTATAAATGAATATAGCATAACTGTAGGTATCACTTGAACATGTCTTTAACTTGAAGAAGTTCATATATTTATTTAGCTTTAACAGAGGTCCAGAAAAGTAGGGATATTCAGCTCTTTTTCCCGTAATTTCTCTCTTATTATTAAAGCAAACTCTATGTTGTTTGTACTCAAAATAATCATCTAACTGAGACAAGTCTTTTGAGTACCCACAACATAGCGTAAGAGGGTCAAGTAAGGAGTTCAGAAAATGCAAATCCATTATCTATATATATAGCTTTGAGTTAAACATTAAGAGGTCCAATGTTTCCTTTATTTTAACTTTAAAAATGTCATGGGTTCCTTTAGTTTCACTTGAAAAAATTCATGGGTTCATTTAGTTTCACTTTTAGAAATGTATGGGTTCCTTTAGTTTAACTTTAAGAAATTCACTAGCTTCTTTAGTTTCACTTTATTAAATTCATGGGTTCCTTTAGTTTAACTTTAAGATGTTCATGGGTTCCTTTAGTTTCAAATTTAGAAATTTATGGGTTCCTTTAGTTAAATTTTAAGAAATTCATGGGTTCTTTTAGTTTCACTTTTAGAAATGTATGGGTTCCTTTAGTTAAACTTTAAGAAATTCACGAGTTCTTTTAGTTTCACTTTAATAAATGCATGGGTTCATTTAGTTTAACTTTAATATGTTCATGGGGTCCATTATTTAAACTTGAAAAGATTCACGAGTTTCTTTAGTTTAACTTTAATATGTGCATGGGTTCCCATAGTTTAACTTTATGAAATGCATGGGTTCCTTTAGTTAAACTTTAAGAAATCCATGAATTCCTTTAGTTTGACTTTAATAAGTTCATGGATAACTTTAAGATGTTCATGGGTTCCTTTAGTTTCACTTTAATAAATTCATGGGTTCATTTAGTTTAACTTTAAGATGTTCACGTGGTCCTTTATTTAAACTTGAAAAGGTTCACGGGTTCCTTTAGTTTAACTTTAATAGGTGCATGGATTCCTTTAGTTTCACTTTTAGAAAATTATGGGTTCCTTTAGTTAAACTTTAAGAAATTCACGAGTTCCTTTAGTTTCACTTTAATAAGTTCATTGTTAGCTTTAAGATGTTAATGGGTTCCTTTAGTTTCACTTTAATACATTCATGGGTTCCTTTCGTTTAACTTAAAGCAATTCATGGGTTCATTTAGCTTAACTTTAAGTAATTCATGGGTTCCTTTAGCTTAACTTTAAGAAATTCATGGGTTCATTTCGTTATTTTTTAGAAATCCAAGGGGTCCTTTAGTTTAACTTTAAGAAGTTCATGGGTTCCTTTAACCCTTTCAAATATATATATATTTCCCACATATAGAAGCATAAACCTAGGGATCATGTCGTTAACTTTTAGAAGTTCATCGGTTCCTTTCCCACATATAGACGCTGTTCGACGCCTGTGTAGCAGACGCCTTTTGCAAACACTGTGACAAATAGAAGAAGTGCTCATAACATAAAATGAAAGTATTGTTTTTTGAATTGCATACGTTGCTAAAAAAAATTTTTAAAAATCACTTTTGTTCAGGTAAACCACAGTTCTCATCTTCAGACAGTGTTGTGATTACTCCGTGTAAAGCTTACAGTTTAGTTGTATTAGCTGCATTGCTAAATAAGTAAATGCATTTCCGATGAAGCACGCTTTCCTTGTCAAAGCAGACCATAATGAATACCATTATCATTAAACCATCAGTGCATAACCGATACTGTAATAGTTTTATACCCATATATCAATAATGTATTTTTGCCGATAAGAGGCTTTCTGATCAGCATCGATAAGATACGGAAAAGCCTCATTTTCTCATTTTATTGGTGCATAAACAAGGCTGCTAATTGCTGTATTTTATTCCACTGGTGAATTTACCTGCTTGTTATGATACCGCGCTTGTTGCTCTCACAACAATTAAATCTATAATACAAATCGGGTTGCGTGTAAAACATAGGTTTACATTACTACATTAGTATTGTGCGAGCTTGCATGGGTATATGTCATGCACGTTACCTTTCGCAGAGCATATAACAAACGAACACTCAGTAGAACAGATTTTAAAATTCCTTGAAGACAGAGAAAGAACGATCATGCTTAAGCTAGTCAAGCATATAAAGCAATAGCATTTTTGATAATGCATGAAACCCTTTCCCACTTGCAGACTCATTGAAGCATCTGTAGCAGATGAGATCCAAAAACATTGTAGTAAAAGACGCAATTATTTATAATGTAAACTGCCTTCTTTTGCAAAACTAGTTTCAACTCTATCCAATAAACATGCTTACATTTAAAAATAGTTTCAACTCTATCCAATAAACATGCTTACATTTAAAGAGAGTTTCCATATGGTTTGTCTATTTGTTTTCAAAGTCACGTGATGCAGATGTGTTGTATGTTGGAAAAGCGGTTAATGCCTGCACATGACAACATACTGTTACCATGCATGTACAAGAAAAAGTAATAAACCAATGGCAAAATGTTTGGTTATGTTATTGCATTGTTGGTGCCTTTGTCTGCCTCTGAGAGTTGAAGCATGATTTTTCTGCAACCATATATGATATTACATTATATTGGAAGCGGAAATTTAGGATACAACGTGATTAAAATTAACATATAAAGCAGAAGTCCCTGGTTACACACTCCGACCCTCGATAGCTCAGTCGGTAGCGACGCAGATTTTCAATCCAGGGGTTGTGAGTTTCAACTTTAGCTCAGTCCACATTCTTTCCGACATTTGACAAAAGTCAATGTAACAGTGATTTAGCAGCCAGTTGAATGGAAAAATAATGTTGCTTGGAGTAAGAAGGCAAGGAAACACAAGAGCCGCCGTGATATGATTAAAAATAAAATTGAAAACTGCCTTAAACCCCAATCAATCAATTAATCAATTCTGAAGATAAAAATATGACAATGTCTAATGTGTTAATGTGGCACTATCCTGCACCATGTTCCATAAACATAAAGCTTGTATGTGTTAAAAGATGTTAAGAATTGTTTACCATATCAACCACAAGTTTTGTCTCGCAGACGAAATTCATCTGCTATATGAGTTTGATCAGTATACCTAGTATAATAAGGCTTATTGAAAACCATTCAAGTTACTGCAAGATGAACACTTTCTGGTTCTTTGTCATGGCAACCAGTATATCCGGCTAATTGAAAAATCAAGATGTCCATCATCACCTTATTAAATTGTATATATTTACAAAAGTTTCATAAGTTTAGTTTGTGTATTTTTCAAGGGATCATAAGTTGCAATACAAACGGAGGCTTAACATTTTTAGCTTTCAATTTGAAAATGGCCATGGGAAAAGGTACAAGTTAGCACTTGTTATCAGTTTATAATCAGATCAGCTGATACATATCAAGATCCAGATTATTCACGTATGAACCGTCCCGCGAGAAAACCAACAGTACTGCCTATGTGTAATATATCGGCCCAGATCAGCCTAGACTGATCCGAGCCGACACTTTCCGTCTCAAGGGTATGAAAGTATAGAGTAATGATTCCTGGAAAAGTGTATGTGTAGATGAACAAGATGATCTGAACCTACAGAAATGCGCTACAATGGCAAAGCAACACTGGCTATAGTGTTGAAGAAAATGTATGTGTGTATATAACTATGTGTATATAAGTGTTCTTTGAATATCATCTCGTCAAGTATCAGCACTTCATTATTTTATTTATATTGTTTCCTTTACCGGGGATTAGTTTTTCAGGTGAACAATGATTGTGTATACATGGTCAATTTCATTCCATATTTTCAAGTTCGATTTCATGTTGGTCGTCATGTTGTTTATTATATTTTGTTGAATTCAGTTTAAATGTTTGTTTTTGTCAAAAGGTGCTGGTTAAGCTCAGTGGAAGAGAAAGACCTGTATTCAGGGCTAGCCATATACGAATTAACAAAGGTCTACTGAATTATAGCTGTTCGGGTCGAGACACATTCCGTCGAATACAACGTCTAAGAAAATGGTTCTTTGTGATACAATCCATTGAAATCTAGAAGGCCGGGTTAAAAAAAAGAGATTTGATTAAGATGCGTGAGAAACTTCCCCGTATTGTCGGCATTTTGTTCGGGAATATTACAACATTATCAAACCGAATTCAGACAGCGTATAACTACTATTTTGAATTAAATAATTTCATCAATTTTCCCTATTCTTCGATAATTCCCGCACATTTACCATCAAGATCATTTCCAAAGGCGCTAATATCGTTTATTCGCGTCATATCGCAGGCAATCTTACAACTTAATTTGTCTTTTTGCTCGATTACCTCTCAAGAATAAGGTCCCAATTCAAACCCGGGCGAACAAAGCGAGTGGGTCCTTCTGGGAGCTGTTTCATTCTAATCCCTATTTTATCGCTTAAATCCCTCTTATTGACTCGCCTCGCGATTCGATGAACTTTAAAATGAATGAAATCGCCGTAAAATTGCTCTGTGACAAAATTATAAACAGACTGAATAGAATCTTGCCCTCGTTTAGGAGTAGTCAATCATTTCAAAATTAACCTTTATCCTTGTAACCTACTGATTGGCCAAATGCCAAACAGAAGTAACTTAACGTTGTAATGAAATGCAGTCACTCTTTTTTTTAAATAAATGTTTTGCCCCAAAAAATATAATTAAATGACCGTCTGCTATGAAAAACGGACCTATGTAATACATGTAACATGTTTGAACCTGGAAGTAAATTGTCGATAAAGAGATGAAAACATTGCGGGTAAAAGAAGCCATTGTTCAAATTTTGCCATTTTTCACTTTCCTACAGTGTTTTTAAAAGAGTATCCTCTTGTACAAAGGTTACATATCGTCTGATTTAAAAAAAAAAAAGGTTAATTGTCAAGTGTGTGTTTGTGCGGTAGGTGACCGATGCGGTATAGATGAGTTTAATTCGAATTTAATTTAATCAAATACATTCCGTTTCCGCCACTTTTAACATGTCATTCGTAAGCATTGTGACAGGAAAGTTGTGACATACGTTTTTGAAAACATTGTGACAAAAGAAATTTGCTGCATTTTACATAAAATAAGGACTTTTTATAATTTAGTCGTGTCATGTAGCATAACGTTTAATACTAGTAGTACCTTTCCCGCATACAGATGTATTCTGACGCCTCTGCAGCAGACGACTTTTGAAAACATTGTGACAAAAGAAGAAATTGCTTATGATCAGCAATTTCTCCGGCTTTTGCCACAATGTTTTATACTCTATTTAATAATCATATTTTCATTTATATTGATATTCCATAGTTGCGTCTGGATGATTTCAAAGTCGTCGGCTGCAGATTTGTTGTATGAGGGAAATTGTTAATGTAAGACAGGAAAACAGGGTAAAACTGTTCGAGAACGTACAATTGGATGAACACAGAAGTACTGTTTTAGAATTGTTGTTTGATCAGTATCTATTATTTGTGTAACCACCCAGGCTTTTCCCACGACAGCCATTTGCATTACACCGTAATCTAATCCTTTTCCGTATGCGACAAATCTGCTACAGGCTATTTTGAAAACAGCTTAGCATGAATATAGAATCTTTCAATACATGACCATGTGATTATTAAACAGATCGGTGAAATTATTGTGGTAAAAGAGGAAATTGCTAATTAATAGCAATTTATTATCTTGTTACACTATTTTCACAATTCGTCTGCTCGTAACGTCAAAATACGATTTCATAACGTAAAGGGTTAACTAATTAGTATCTATAACTTATTTATAACTTAGATATGACATCGCCAATCTCGATATGAAAGATGAAACATATCTTATGTAGCAATGCGTTTGGCTTTAAATATTTGATAATAGTACTTAGTGACAAAACCAGACATATAGGCTTTTTGTGTAAAGCTTTTAGTTGGCAGTTTTATTCACTTGGAATACCCTTTCTCCTTGTAGAAATAACTGCTTAAAAGACTGCAGCAAAATACGATTAAAAACAATGTTTGGGAAATAACATTTTCTTCATAATAATGGTATTTTGAGGTCGTGACTTCTCATCTCGTATCTGATATCCATTCCTTCTAATGATTTAAAAGGCTTAATATGACTAGATTTATTCGTCTTCCGCCAACAGGACAAAAGTATTTGTGTTAACCCTTTCCCGCAAATAGAAAATCTCTATAAATGATAGTATGATTATTGAATAGAGTTGAAATCAGTGTACACATGTCTTATTATATTTGCCACTATGATTTCAAAAGTTGCCTGTTTCAGAGGCGTCAGAAAGCGCCTACATGAGGGGGAGGGTTAAGTATCCGGATGTCTGGGATTGCATGTTTTATAATTATGGTGATAGCCAGGTAACATTGGTAGGTGACATTGTATAATAAGCTGGGATACTGTTTAAAACGGCATTTATCTCCAATGGACAACTTCACCCTACGTACATTATCAAAGTGATGTATCCAACATGTCTCTGTTAACCCTTTCCCACCTACAACAAATCTGCAGCAAACGACTTTGAAAACATTTAGTCAAAAACATAAAAAAATCCTCAAACAAAAGGCATAACTATTTAAGAGATTTGATAACATTGTGGGAAAAGGAGAAAATGTTTTAAAAAGTCGTCTGCTGCAGATGCGTCAATCAACATGCGTCCACATGTTGGAAAGGCTTAAGAATCCTGTGTGACCGAAAGCAAAGATGAAATGTAAGTTATGATTAATTCGGACATATCCCGTATCCAAATGAAGAGGTTTTTGTGTAGGTGTTTGAAATGTTAACACCCACGACACATCTATCTGACAGGATCAGTGTTACATCAATGAACATACTTCAGAATTTTTAATTAGATTTCCTCAAATTTTGCAGATTCAGACATTTTTTTCAAATGTCGTCTGCTGCAGATGTGTCACAATATGTCTGCAAGAGGTTAAGGATTAAGTTGTCCATTGGCCAAATTTTAACAACGCCATATGGTATTAGGGCCGTTTCAGATGTCATCGTTAACATGTGCAGGGGTTTGACGAACTAGACAAGTGCCCACCAGTTAGGTCTTGTCTGGGCGAAAAGCTCGGACTTTTTTCTGAAACAAAAAAAAAGAGATAAATTATGTGGTTCTATCAATTCCTCCTTTTTCCGCATTTGTTGACAAGAGTCGTCTGTTGTAGGAGCATCCTATGTAGTCCATTTGGCACAAACTGTAGATAATGATATTCCACATAATTGTAATAGAAATTGGACAAATACTTATGTTATATACCGGTTACTTCAAGTAAAGCTGTTGTAACTAAGTTTGTAATATGATGTAGTTACAACCCTCTGGTATTAAACAAATGAAACGTCGTTTACATTTTCAAGTTTTTTGTGACGATGTGTTGGGAAACAGGTAAGAAAACAACACTTTTTTTCAAAGCGATGTAGATCGGCAGTCCTTTACATTTAAATCTGATGACCACTTGATAAACATAAACAGCTCCGGGCTTTTCCTGCTGTACACAAGTATCGCGATTATTTGGTATTGAAGTACCTAATTTATAAACTGAGTCAAGCAAAAACGTTCAATAATATTCTGGGGTTTTAATTTTGTCATAACCCGATGCATAGGCGATCCGACGATCATTAATGTAAAGCTTGTAGCATTTAAAAAGATGAATCAAATTTGTTTCTGCCTATGCCATCACAAGCTCGTCAGAATATTCACTGTTCCCTTAATATAACGACATTCTTCTCTTGCCACGGCACCTGTGTAGCTAACAAAAAATGACCCACTTTAGGAAATTAATGCGATTTAACAAAATTAAATCATTTAAGACAGCTTGAAATAGATTTTTAATAGTTTCCCACGCAACTGACTTTTCCCCCTTACCCATTTAATGTAAACCAATCGAAGGCGACGCATATTTACCACACACTGGTTTCGAAGTCGAATCTTATTTAGAGGTCAAATTACGCCAAATACACCCGCAGTCCCTAGAAGAACTGTGTTTGCGTATTCATTAGTGTATACCATAACCAGAATACATTGAATATATGACATTGAGTTTAAACTCATTGTAAATGTGTATAGGATGCGGCTAGAAATGATTGTGATTTGATCACTTTTAGTATTTAAATCTTGTTTGCAAGTTAAACTAGAGAATGCTAAACACCGGTTGTGTCCGGCCCGATTTGGTCCAAAATGACGGTAACCATTTTCGCCTGATGAATGCTCCCTCCCTTTTCTTTGGATTGATTTAAATATAAGAGGTGATTCTTGTCAATGATGTAGGTGTTAAACATGAGAATCGCGTAGAACGTGTGACAATTGAGGGCTGAAATGTGTCGATGGAAACAAAGAAGGATTCTTGTTGGTGTATTGCAACCTAGTACACCCCAAAGCTGTCTAATCGTATACTGCATTGTTCGTCAAATAAATATAAAGGATTTCAAGAAAAAGTATGGATCCTTAAGCATGGAAGCACACGCAAGTATATCACACCGCAAAAGCTCAGGCAAAACGACGAGGGCTTTCAATCGAATGGTCTTGGATTCGAATCCTGGTTTGGCCGTTCTGTCTTTTCTATGATAGACAACGTGAAGTCATTACTGCAGCAATCGGCTTTTAACGAGCAATTCCTCCTTTTGCCACAATGTTTTCAAAATAATTTCCATTAATTTTATTTTCCTATATAGATTTTATATTATACATTTTATTTCCTAGATGTTTTCAAAGTCGTATGTTGCAGATGTGGTGCATGGTGTTAAGTATACGTGTTCGATAAAGCCAGGAAACGCATGGTTATGTCATTGACCGCCGGGATACTATTAGAATTGGCACTTATCCTTTCCCACGTACAGACGCTTTCTGATGACTCTGTATCACACAACCCTTCTAAAAAACAATGTTTTCAATTTCATTTAATATTCATACTTCAATTTAAATAGATGTTTGGTATTGTGTATCTAACGTTTTTTCTGCTGCAAACTTATTGTACGTGGTATAGGGTTACACCCAAACCAATCAATCAATTTATTATAGGTTGATTTAAAATAATGTTGTGAAAGAATGTTTAAGAAAATTCTCTGAAAACAAATCATCGACGAGAGTGAAACAGATCCAACGTAAAAACAGTTAGACAGCACAAACAGCACCAACACATTTAGAATGAAGGATGTCTAGCACGGAAGCAAAAGTGTATCAAGAATACTCGTCCAAAAGACAACTCGTCCCCAACCTGTGGTAACTCGTCCCCAACCTGTGGTAACTCGTCCCAAACCTGTGGCAACTCGTCCCCAACCTGTGGTAACTCGTCCCCAACCGGTGGTAACTCGTCCCCAACCTGTGGTAACTCGCCCCAACCTGTGGTAACTCGCCCCCAACCTGTGGTAACTCGCCCCCAAACATTTTTTCAAATATTCTGGTTTTTAAGGTTTACTTTGTATTGTAAAAACTTGTCTTTTGGCGAGTTTGATTTGGGACGAGTTGTCTTGTCTTTGTAGCGACTTTTCTTTTGGACGAGTTGTCGTCATCAGAAAGAAGTTGCCATTCCAGTTGTAATTAGAGGTTACATCTACGGTCGCAGCGGACAGTGTTTATGCTTTGTTTGTTTTGTTCTTTTCCGGGTTTACGTCAGTTTCAACATTATCTCAGGAGACAGTTCTCTTATGCATGCTCCATGGGTAAACAAACCAGTACTGGTCCAGGAAATATGCCTTGCCCATCATAACCGTTGCGCCGCGTCTGGGGATCGAACCAGGGACTCCCGGTTCCAAAATCCCCGATGCTAACCACTCGGTCACAGAGTGTATATGCACGGGCTACTCTGAGTCTTCACTGTTTGCTTATACAAATGGATCAGATGGATCTTGATTTGAGAAACAATAACAAATACAATTTCATATATGTTTTTTTTTTTATTTATTTCAGTTTGTTGACTAGTTTGTATTAATACAAACCCATATAACTGCATAAAATATGATTTAATAAATAGATATATACAAAGTATTTACAATCACGAATAACAAAATCATGAACGGGTTCACCATTTAATAGAAAAGTCATTTGATGTTTTTACCTGGGGTTGATTACGATTAACCCTTTCCCTCATATAGATGCTTTCTGACGCCTCTGCAACAGACGGCTTTTTGAAAACATAGTGACAAAA
>JAUELF010000018.1:222599-234465 GCA_031471495.1 Clinocardium nuttallii
CTATTCATACGTTTCCTAGTTTTCCAACACAAGTTCACCAGACAACACACTTTTCGAGCAACTGGCTGCTTTTCCTCATAGACTGTTAAACAGCCCATCGGCGAAACTCTAAGAGCCGTCTGCTTTCTAAAGCAACTAAGATTTAATCATTTCCCACTTGTAGATACAAGTTGACGCATCTGCAGCAGACTTTTGAAAACAATGTGACAAAAGGAGAGAGAAATTGCTCAAAACGAACAATTTCTCCTTTATACATAATGTTTTTAACTAATTTAAAATAATGAAACTCTCATTATTGAGATTGTTCAATTATCTTGACCTTGGGTAGTGTGATTGTTGTAAAAAGGTGGGCAAGTGTTGCATAGTTTAGCAATGTTTTCGCTCTCCGACGTTGTTGGGATTTTTTTCAAAATGTATTTTCTGTAGGGACTGCAAACCTTGCCTCTGTCACTGAAAAAAACTTTAAAGCCATATTTCCCTGGCACACTGTTGACTGATCATCAATTAACAAATATGCAATTGTTCAATACCAGCAATTAAATTTGGCAAATAATTTATGATAAGAAAATGAAGAAAAATGTTGAGAATACAAGGTGAAATTTTCTCATAAAATATGTGTCTGCAAGTGTAAAACCGTTTGATGTCTATCAATAATATAGGACCTTATCAAATTTTACTATTCCTTTTGTTTAACCGCCTATCCCACATATAGAAGCATGTTGACGCCTCTGCAGAAGATGACTTTTTTAAATAAAAAAAAACACGGTAAACATCTTTAATGAATGATTTGAATTGATGATGAGGAACAATTCGATCTGGGTATATTGGACATTTAAAACCATTTTTTATCTGAATAATATCTCCAAACAATAGATGAGCCTTCCCTCGAGAAAAACCAACATTAAGGAATCTGCGTAATGTATCGAACCAGATCAGCCTGCGCAGACGCCGCAGGCTAATCAGGGCCGACATATACCGTCTCAGGGGGTAGATGTATGGAGTAATGATTCCTGAAACAGAAAATCCACAGGAGGCAAAAGTATGTTAGCCTTGCACGGCATGCTTAGGCTGATCCGGGTCGAAACTTTACGCACAATTTTGTTTTCCTTGCGGAATGGCTCAGATATTGTACACTTACATATGACTGTCAGGTTTACAAGAAACTAGAATGTATAGTATATCAACTGCTAAGAAGTGTTCAAGTAGATCGTTTTTGAGCTTATAATCTAATTATGATATCACAATACATTCATAAGATGCGAAAGTAATTCTGTAATTTATACTATTTAACATTGTGTCATGTTATCGTATGATTTGTAAATATAAATGAATACAGACCGGAGGCCTTACTACTTGAATAAAGCAATCGAATTGAAAAAGAAATATGACAGTAAAGTTTGGATCTATAACAGTTTGCAATTGAATTAGTCTCATTTGTCATCACCGTGCACATAGGCATATTTCCGAGCTTAGCAAAAACGGGATTATACCCCCCTCCCAAGGGATTAGCCAGTACGGGATTGTTTCCCCAGGGATCATGATTAAGTGAACTGTCGGCAAGTATTCTATAACGAATTTTTCCTGTACCGTTTTCTGCTCTTAAATCAGATCGTCATTTGTTTGAATAGCTTCCACATTTGTCTATTATGGTGTTCTCATAGTTGTTTGACAAAAAAAATTTATTCAGTCCGCATTATTCAATTGGTTGCACGTCCGATCACGATATTATATACATGTATATCGTGTATATTCGTATGATAAGTGAAGTTATACATTATACATTCGCATCGTGTTTAATCGTATGAAAAATGAAGAAACGTATTAGTAAAATGTATATCGTGTATATTCGTATGATTAGTGAGGTAATATATTATATACATGTACATCGTGTATATGTATGATACAGGGAAGTAATATATTATATACATGTATATCGAGTATATTCGTATGATACAGGGAAGTAATATATTATATACATGTATATCGTGTATATTCGTATGCAACAGGGAAGTTATATATTATATACATGTATATCGTGTATATTCGTATGATTAGTGAAGTTATATATTATATACTTGTATATCGTGTATATTTATATGATACAGTGAAGTTATATATTATATACTTGTATATCGTGTATATTCGTATGATACAGTGAAGTTATATATTATATACATGTATATCATGAATATTCCTATGATACAGTGAAGTGATATATTATATACTTGTATATCGTGTATATTCGTATGATATATATTGCAAAGTATATCGTGTATACTCGTATGATTAGTGAAGTTATAGGTTACAATACACCAAATAAATTCCTTCTTTGTTTCCATGTAAATCGGCCAGTTTCAGTCCTCAATTGTCACACCTTCTAAGCGTTTCTAATGTAATGTAATGTCATATATTCAATGCATTCTATGGACAGTATACACTCACTTTTATACAAACAACGGTTTTTAGTGACTATTTGGGTGTATATTCGTATGCAGAGATCATTTATTATAGTGACCTGTGCATACGTTAACAAATACGAAGCAAAATTACAATACAATTCACACCAAGCCAACGGGCCAAGACTTCACCTGAAAATAAATCCCAACACAATGAATATATACATATAAATATCATAGAAATATATGAAAATATTTGAATTGTAGTCTATGACGGCTGGTTATATAAGGAATTAGTGAAGACATATATTTGGGTGACTAAACGACCATGTGGCCGAATGTAAATTATCAAAAAGTAATTGTTTAATTATTAATACATTATTGAGTGTTTGATGTTACAAGAATAATCAATTCACTTATAACTGAAATAATGCTGAAAACGGCGTACACTTGTATTGCCATATAAATAAATCACAAGCGGACCAATTAACATGCATGGTGCATGGGTCACTGTTTTTACACGTAACCTAGTAGCACGTGATCATAGAGCATTGTTACCTAGTGCATTTTAACATCTTTAAGTTATACAAAACAGAACAGAACAGAAGTATATTTACAACACAAGCATATAAGCTCATTGTGCATAGCATACATAATTAACATACGTGGTAATGAAAATAGTAATCATTCAATGAACAGTTTTCAAACAAATTAAATACATTTATTAGTTGATGATTATGTTATTTATTTGATTTTTCTTAAATAATGAATCTTGTTTAACCAAATTAGATACTGATATGTATCCAAGTTGGGAAAACCAGACAAATTATGATTAACATAAATGATGAATGACTACATTTAACTACCATTTTGAAAAATAACAGAACCTTTTTTGAAAATTACTAATTTAGATGGTGAGAGAGAATAATTCAAAAAATAAATTAAACTATTATATATATATATAATATAAATCTTATCTTATTAGTACATCAGATATTGGTATTCGACATATATTGATTTCTCAGTTTGAAAGCATATTTACAATAAAGAGCAAGTTTGGTTAGGTTTGTTTATTTGTAGAATCAATCAGTCTTGTAAATTTGAATACATTCGACAGATTAACGTAGTATTTTTCAATGTATTTGTTCCTTATTTGGGAAATAAATGGGCAAATTATAACAAAGTTATATCACGTCAACCGTTCATTTATTCATGATCCTATGGTAAACACAAACCAGTACTAGGATAGTGTGCCTTGCCAAAGGGCACTACATCACGGCCGTAATGCCGCGACTTGACATCGAGCCCCGGACGCCAACTTGTGAGTAAAACGAGTACAAAACTAAGTAACTAAAACATCTTTCGACGTTTTAAAACTGAGTAACGGTGACGGTTTTACTATACGAAGTCGGTTAAAATCAGTTCACCCAACAGACTACTGAATGCAGAACGATACTTAGGCTCCTCCTTTGAGTATCATATAGGCAGATTTGTTTGTTTGTTTGGGTTTTATTCAGCTTCCAACAATTATTCAGTGACATTCCGGCCGACATTTGAGCCGTCCCGTGAGAAAACCAACATTGTGGACTCTTAGTTTAGTTTATAAACTTATTTATATTACACATATTGCGAAACAAGTCTTCGGCTTAGATTAATCGCGCTCGATATCTGCTTCCTGTAGATATAACCAGTATTCGCGCCGCTAGTGTGGAGAATTCCCAAAAGAGGCCGACGCTCTACCTCTGCACCACTGTCTCCCACAGTGGATTCGGCGTTAAATATCGACCCGGATGAGCCATAGCATGCCGCGCAGGCTTACCCGGATATACAACGTTCGCCTCATGTGGATTTTCTGCTTAAATCAATACTCAATACCTCTTTCCCCCTGAGATGGAATGTGACGGCCCGGATAAGTATGCGCGGACTGCAAAGGCTGATCTGTGTCGATGCAGTACCCAGACGGCTCATTTATTTGGTCAATTATCAGTGTTACTGGTCTATTGAACCTGACAAGAGCAACACAGTCGTAACCACATAACCACACAATACTGAACCACAAAGAGTGAGAGTCATTAGTATGACCCGGGATCGAAACTGCGATCTCCCGCACCTTAGACGGACGCTCTACCACTCCACCACCGAGGCGGCATTAACAACATATACACATGTAAGGCAGTGTTGAACACTTTATAATGAGAATTAAGTGATTGATCTTAAGCCATTCCTACAAACAGATGCATGTTGACACACATGAATCAGAACAATTTCGAGAATATTGTGACAATTTGTATTGTTTCAAATTTGACTGCTAATATTTGATGTATGCGGGAGAGGGCGAACGTTCCAAAATGGTCGTAATGACCAATTTCTCCACTTGCCAAAACTGTGTTCAACTTAATTCAATAGATTCAGTTTCATTTGTAGACAATTGCTCATTTTGAAAACCTACATGTTTTCAAATGCTTCTACGTTATAGTCGCCAAAACAGCATCCATCTTAGAGGGAAGATTTCAAATAAGAAATATAACTGACTCTCTACTCATCTATACTTACCCACATACATCAAATTGAAGCAGACGACTTTGAAAAAGTAATGGAAAAAATCCGGAAAATTTCTATAAATGAAGATATCATTACGAAAAAAAGTTGGAAACATGTGTTTAATGGAGAAATTGCCACAATGTTTTCAAAAAACTTCTGTTGCAAACGCGTTCATATTTTGGAAAGGGTAAATGAGAATCACTGTAACTCGGTGACGCCGTACTATATTTATAACTATTTAAAACTATTTAACTTATACCTTTAACTTATGGCTGTCATTACATTTGGATTAGATATGCATTATCGTTCTTATATATTAATGGAATTCGTCTAATAACCGAAACATACACTTAATATCTAATACTTAATCTGTTTGACATATCAGTTATGACACTTGTGAGGGTAAATCTATTTCCGTAGATAAATAAATAATTACATCAATCAGCAACAGACGACTTGAAAAAAAGTAAAAATAAATTAAAATGTTATGAATGAACTTACCATTTTGGCCAAAGGAGATAATTCTCATTATAAGCAATTTATTCTTTTGCCACGACGTTTTCAGATGCGTCAAGTGCTTCTACACGTTGGTAAGGTCAAAGCGCGTGAACCCATTTCGTTCATGCGAAGCATAGTCAGTTTTCGCGGAAAATCAATGAAACAAACATGGGTTTTCGTGAAGCATGTTTTTATTTCAGCGACTATTGAATGAAGGACAGCCCTGTCCCCGAAATTATTCGGTAGCAAACACTAGCCAACCAATCAATCAATCAGAACCGAGCAGAACATTCATCAATCCCTCGGTATATATAGAAAATCCACGAGGAAATAATATACATGTACATCTAGTACACAACATGAACTATATGGAAATACTGTGATGTGCTGTCATTTTCTATTTTTCCCGAAGGCGAGAATCGGATGGACGGATGTACTCATTCATCAATGGATATTCTACTTATGAGAGGCAGGGTTTCCATAGCTAATACAACTTAAGGGGGATCATTTTTCCAACACTGGTACGAACCGTTACAAGCCGTGAATTACCAAACTGCGATAATGAACGCAAACTTGTTCAGCTGGTATAAGTGTGATTTGTAATCATGAATGGACGAGAAATTCCAAAGTCCAAAATAAAAGTTGTGTTCTGTTCTGTGTGCCTCCATGCTAAGGGACCCATGTAGATTTTAGAAGATACTCGAATCCTTCTATGACGTATTGACGAACGGTTCATATCCTAATCAAGGAGCAAGTTGATCCGGTTTACAATGGTCGTATATGCCTTCGGGTTGGTTTTCACCGAGTGTCGTTCAGATATGTGTGTTTATGTTCAGATCTGAAAACCTAGATCAACATTTATTTTGCAAAATGCATGACAAGTATCTGTGAAATCACATAGCTGCACGAGTACATGTTATAAGGTGTATAACTTCGTCATAATTCATATGCCTTTCAAAAAACAAAATGGAAAGACTTGACGACTCTTTATATGTGTCTTTGTACTTAAAAAGAAAATAACCCATTTGAAAATGAACACATAGTCAATATTGGCATGTTTACTACATTTTTTTGTGGACGATAACCACAGAAACATATAATGCTTCTTCATTAATGAAGACAAAATCCTTTTCATGAAATATTTTACTGAAATCAATCTTTTGCTTGTTAAGGGTTAATTTGGTCATGTATTCTAAGTTTCATAAGGCTCTTAATAGTCTCAATTGAAAAATCTCGCTTCCTTAATAAATTACCCAGATATTTCAATGTGTTTGAAATAAATGGAAAATAAACAGTCCTATTTAAAGAGACCATACTATGTAAACATAGCAATAGCGCGTGAAACGTTTATACGTGTTTAAGGGTTGTCGAAAGCCGATGATCGGTTATTTACATTGCTTTGATAGAACGGGCTGAAATTGTAATCTATCCGAGGCTTAGCCCATTCAGGCCTATGCTGTGGACTTGATGCGATCCTCAGGTCATATGTTGACCGTGGGGTAAGAAAGTGGGACCTGTTTAACTCGGGACTGGTGTTTTCGAGTATCAGTACAACAGTCCATCCAATTCAAAACACGTAATGTTTAGGTTATTATTATATATTATGTTTACACTGCCTGATCCTTGGGGTTTTCTAGTCTAACGCTTAGAAATACATGACCTTATGTGTTTAGTGTAGCATTGAGAAACATTATCACTTACCGTGACCGAGCCCCTTACGCTCAGTCGGCAGAGAGGCGGACTTTCAATCAAGAGCTGGTGAGCTCGAACCCCAGGTCGGCCAAAATTATGTCCGACGTTTGTACAAAGTCTATGAAATAATGGCCATTCGTCTTCCACCAATGGGTTTATAGTCAAAATGGGAAAGCAGCCATTTGCTTCTAAAGATTGCTGTGTTGAGTTCTGGTTTGCAAAAATCCAGGAAACGCTTGTGTACATTAACTGGCCTCCGTGATATAACTGAAACACGTTGGGAAACGGCTTTAAACCCCATCAATTGCTGTGTGAGCATGAGAAAGTGACGTTTTCATGTGTCGTTAGTCCTTATGCAGTTAACATAATTCACATTATCAATTAATACATATTGAGAACAGTGAGTTTATCTGTATATGTATAATGTGATGTTAGTTCTCAATACTCCTATTGAAACTTATGTAATAATGCGTAACTACCCGAAACATATTTCATTCACCACTAAGCACAAACCCACCATATTCGATATCAATTAAATTGAATGGTGCTCCAGGAAAACGAACCTTAACGTAATTATTACTTGTCTGTACACCAATCCAAAGGATCAAACTGCATATGAGCCGTCCCGCGAGAAAACCAACATTATGGCATCTGCTTACTGTATCGACCCAGATAAGCATGCACAGTCTGGTCAGGCTTATCCGGGCCGACACATCCCGTAACCTAGGTATAGAGTAATGATTCCTGAAACAGAAAATCCACCGGAGGTGAAAAGTGTCTGTCCGGGTTAGCCTGTGCGCGCAGACTGATCCGGACCGACACATTCCGTCTCAGGAAGATATAGGTGTAGAGTAATGATTCCTAAAACAGAAAATCCACAGAGGTGAAAAGTGTCTGTCGGGTTAGTCTGCGCGACATGCTTAGGCGGATCAGGGTCGACAGTTTACGCAGAATCCACAATGTTGGCTTTCTCGGAGACGGCTCAAATTATCTCTATAATGCCGGTTGGACAGGACCAATGAAGGACAATGTTAAATTCTCTCTATAATTATCCGGACAAAAGCGATGTAGAGTCATTCATCAGCGTCCACTTTTCTGACCATTAGAACTCGTCGAGTGTCTATTTAGTTTGGAAATAGGCCCAATTTCCATATAATTCTCTCTCCTCGATGCTAATTCCCCCTCCCCAATGATGTCGTTACGAAGAAAAAAATTGAATGTTTGCCGTCATGTCGGTAACCCTATTAAGCAGTTACACCAATCAACAGTGTTTAGAGGGAAGCTCGAAGAGGGCTTTTCCCGTATAAAGCGGTATTTAATTTGTTCATAGACGACCAAAAAGACGGATGGCGCTGCTGGAAACAAAAGGAGACAATTCCCTCCCATCTGGAGCGATTACCATTTTAATTAAATTGTGATCTTCGTAATCTTGTTTATTAAGTTATCGCTAGCGAGTATGTGCGTAAAAGCCGAAGATATCCGAACCCATCTTGAACGCTTTGTACTTCCGGTTATGAGGCAGCATATATATTGAAAAGCTTTCGACTACAATTGAGGAAGAAATAAATAGAATATATATCTACAACGATTTGTCAAAAATAATCTTATAAACACGCTTTAAGTTGATGGTGAAAATGATAGATACAAAACAGAGAAATGTTTTCTTTTTGCACGATAACATTTCGGAAAGTCCTCCTTTAGACAGAAGGGTGTGAAGACTGGCAGGGAAACAATTATAGCCTTATTATGGATAGTTCGGAAAGCTAATGTAATCCGGGGGTATTCAGCGTGTAATGTCTTCCGAATGGGAAATAGAGGAAAACGAAGAAAAACCTCCTATTTAACCCTTATCCCGCTACACTCGGCTTCAAACGACATTTACGCATACACTGATTTAATACTTTAAACTACATTTGCGAACAGTGTAGACATATATCAGCCTTTAATTAAGTACAAACTAGTGTCGGTCTACAATTTTATCTACCCATGTATCAATATACAGCGAAATTAACTCCATTAATATTAAGGACAGTCGTTTGTCTTTTCCTTACCCATAACTTGCTAGTGTTAGACTCGGCTAAGTATTATTTCCATTAGGTATTGTGAGAATATCAGACTTTTTCTCTAAAAGGTTTAAATATATCTGTTTACAGCAATGATATATATCAGAACGTGGTTGTTGCAGTTGATAGAGGAATGGTTTCCAGTCGGGAAAAGATTCAGGGAGAAATATGTTGAAGGGGAAATATTACATAGTATTAAGAGAGTATTTATTTCTTGCCTGATCAATTTGGAAAATAGATTGCTTGGATTAGAGGAGGAATCAGTTTTGGGCATTATAACAGGATCTAATTGTTTCTAAGGAAATGTTATTTTCCGCTTAAACGCCTATAAAACATAAGGACAGAACGTGAGTTAATAGAATAGAATAGAATACAACTAGAACAAAATAGACTCAACTATAAACAAAAGTATTATGACAATATACTACCTTTTTGGGGAGAAATTAGAATTTGGGATAAATATACTCGTGTCTGTTACATTCCCAGGGAGTGTACACTGAATCATAATCCGTATTTTTAAAAGCACCTACACTGCTTTGTGCGATTGTAAACCATATGAGCCTTCCCCCGAGAAAACCAACATTGTGGACGTTGCGTAAAGTATTGACCCGGATCAGCCTGAACATGCTGCGAAGGTTTACCCGGATAGACACTTTCCACCTCTTGTGGATTTTCTGTTTCGGGAATCATTGCTCCTACCCTCTGAGATGGAATGCGCCGGCCCGGATCAGTATGCTGGGACTGCGCAGGCTGATCTGGTCGATACATTACGCAGAGGCTACAATAATGGTTGTTCTCGCATGGTGGAGTGCCCTTGGGCAAGGCACATGTTCTAGCCTAGTACTGGTTTGTTTACCTAGGGATCATGGATAAGTGAACTGTCGCCGCGATATAACTGAAATAATATTGAAAGCGGCGTTAAACCCTAATAAATAAAATAAATAAAAATCGCGGGACGGCACATATGTGCGGAACCCGGTATGCACGAAATTAACTTAACTACAATTTCGAATAATACATACCAAGAAGAGCATGCACATTCTTTCATACGTATGTTGTTTATCGATATGTATTGATTCATTCTAATCAAGGACTTCCCTATACATGTGAAACGGCATGTCAACACAGCAAGAATGAGGACCCAGCTGCAGAAGTTCAGCAGTATAGGTGTTGTTCTCTCTCCGGTTGTTTCGGAACCTTGTGGCCTTTGAATTTTAATAGGGACTTTCGCACGATTTTCATGTCGATGATGGACTGACTGATTGTGTTTACCCTCGCCGTGCAGAGTTAACTATTTGACGAGCCACATTGTTTTGACTTAAAACAGCCAAAATCAAACATATAGTTTGACCATTGAGGTAGAGCATATCGACGAAAATCGGCAGAAATCGCCAATGCCCACTTGTAGAAAACTTATGAAAACATTGAGACAAAACAGGAAATTGTTCATTATGATTTCAATGATATATTAAGTAGAATTCATGTGTTTGTGAAAGGGTAAAGAAAATACCAACAATGCAAGGATATATATTTCCATTCGGAAATACTATGCTTTGACCATACAATGAACTGCATAACTACTTGTATTCTAAGAAGAGTTAGCATATTTAGTTTCAGACCCAAACTCGTCAGATTAGCATTAACTCTTTCAGCGCCAAAGGCAATATTGAGTATTTCGGAAACAATATAGATTAAGGGGAGACAGCTCGTAACGAGCTATCTGTCTCGCCTGAAATCCACATTGGTTGCCTTTTAGTTTAAACATATTCCAAACACGTATTACAAGAGAAATGGAGACGCCCTATTTTAAACATGGAAGAGTCTACTTTAATATAATCAGTGCTGAATGAGTTACGAGCAATACTCATATAAACGACAAAGTGCAATCGAAATATGAGACGTTCCACGAGAATACCAATATTATGGACACTGTGTAATGTTTCGACCCAGATCAGCCGACATATTCCGTCTCAGGGGGATAGAGATATAGAGTAATTATTCACGAAACAGAAGAAACACAGGAGGCGAACAGTGTCTGTCCGAGTTAACCTGCGCGGCATGCTTAGGCTGATTCAGGGTCGATACTTTACGCAGAGTCCACAATGTTGGTTTTCTCGTGGAACGGCTTAAAAAACTATATTTCGAATCGAAGTTAACCCGAGGAACGAAACTAATTGTAAAGCGGATTCGTGATAACTCGAAGTCAAAAAGGATCCATATATTGCTTCGAGTTATCGGTGTGTTCGTGTAATCCCTTAATTGATGCTTCTTGCATTTCTGTATGTTCAGCTTCGAAATTCATTTATACTTACCTGTGTATGATGAAGGGCGAGACAATGATAATAATTATATCAATAATCAAACGCAGCAGCAGCTTCGAATGCTCCTCCGAGCTAATGGAACTGGTAATACACTTAAAAAGACATATTGGTTCTAGGAATTGGTTTGAGTTAAACTATATGAGCGGAGACCAACATTATGGACTTAATGTCGACCCTGATCCGCCTAATCATGCCACGCAGGTTAACCCGGACAGACACGTTTCGCCTCCTGGGGATTTTCTGTTTCAGGAACCATAACTCTACACCTCTATCCCCTGAGGCGGAATGTGTCGGCCCGGATCAGTTTGCGCGGACAGCGCAGGCTGATCTGGTCGATACATTACGCAGATGCCAT
>JAUELF010000018.1:253772-266722 GCA_031471495.1 Clinocardium nuttallii
TGTTATAGTATTATACCATGATCATTATGTTATAGTATTATACCATGATCATTATGTAATAGTATTATACCATGATCACTATGTTATAGTATTATACCATGATCATTATGTTTTAGTATTATACCATGATCATTATGTTTTTTAGTATTATACCATGATCACTATGTTATAGTATTATACCATGATCATTATGTTATAGTAGTATACCATGATCATTATGTAATAGTATTATACCATGATCACTATGTTATAGTATTATACCATGATCATTATGTTATAGTATTATACCATGATCATTATGTAATAGTATTATACCATGATCCGTATGTTATATAGTAATATACCATAATCATTATGTAATATAGTTTTATACCAAGATCATTATGAAACAGTATCATACCATGATCATTATGTAATGGCATCATACCATGATCACATTGTTATAGTATCATACCATGATCATTATGTAATATAGTTTTATACCATGCTCATTATGTAATAGTATTATACCATGATAATTATGTAATAGTTTTATACAATGATCATTAAGTAATTTAGTTTTATACCATGATCATCATGTTAAATAGTATTATACCATGATCATTGTGTTATAGTATTATACAATGATCATTATGTTACAGTATTATACCATGATCAGTATGTAATATAGTATTATACCATGATCATTATGTAATAGTATTAAACCATGATCATTATGTAATAGTTTTATACAATGATCATTAAGTAATTTAGTTTTATACCATGATCATCATGTTAATAGTATTATACCATGATCATCATGTTAATAGTATTATACCATGATCATTATGTTATAGTATTATACCATGATCATTATGTTATAGTATTATACCATGATCATTATGTTATAGTATTATACCATGATCAGTATGTAATATAGTATTATACCATGAACATTATGTTATAGTATTATACCATGATCATAATTTTATAGTATTATACCATGATCATTATGTAATATAGTGTAATACCATGATTATAGTATTATACCATGATCATTATGTTATAGTATTATACCATGATCATTATGTAATAGTAGTATACCATGAGCATTATGTAATAGCATACTACCATGATCATTATGTTATAGTATTATATACCATGATCATTATGTTATAATATTATACCATGATCATTATGTAATATAGTATTATACCATGATTATTATGTAATATTATTATACCATGAACATTATGTAATAGTATTATACCATGCTCATTAGACCTGTCCGACTGCAGTAAATACAAGACAACACGATGATATAGTACCAGTATCATATGTTTTCGGATTTGAAACATCACATTGCTGTAGCATAGGAAACGTTTCGTCCGTTCGTGTAGTACGGCGGTTTTTTATGGTGACGTTTCTCGTGTGTATAAGTAACCATTCTACTTTCGGTCGAACAACGGTTTGGTATTTCGTTTTAATTGTCTGTCTGGTTTAAAGTAAACTCCAGATTTTTCCCCGAGAAGAAAGATAAATGATTTATAGATAAATGCCCGACATCGGTTCTCCTGGAATGACAATATTATTGTTTTCTTCGCACCACGTTTACGCGGCCGGGGTTTCCTTCGTCAAGTTCCGGTGATTAATCCAGCCTCGTTTTTTGCTCTATACCGATCTCGCGAGATAAAGCGAGAACTCTGAATCCCTTTGAATCAGCATAAGCTAAACTTGATCCATTTTCCCTAGCAGTAAATAAAGCATACATATGTTCATGAAATATGGTTTACAGTCCAAAATCTAGCATAAGGTTAATTTTAATAAAATGTTAATAAAAGTAACACACTCGTATTCTTTAAAGGATGAAATAAAAACTTGATGAATGAAATTCAAGAACAGGCGTTAAGCGTTAATCGACGCAGAGCACCTTTCTGTGAGCGATAATTTAGCATCTGATGAAAAGCGGAACTAATCTTGAAACTAGAGTAGAATAGCATATGCGACTCGATGAAAGATGCATTTATTACCAAAATCTTTCGAAGAAACAGTGCTTTACAGATCCGGGAGATAGGTCCCATATCGTTCCGTATCCATTCTCAGACATTAACCGTTGTAACACACTAATTGTCGAATTCGAAAGGCGCTTTGCCATTTCCCTGATACGTAAGAGTTTGCCAACTGTGCATCCAATGAATTTTGATAATATGTTTTGGGGGGAAAAGGAGCAATTTATTCTTTGCCCACAAGGTTTTCAAATCTGTACCAAAATAAATATGTGTATTCCAAATAATACAATGTTCAACGCAAACGCATGCGACGATACGATATCACATGAGCCGCATCAAACAAAACGGAAGATTATGTCGTGGCCGATTGGGTAAGCATGTTCTTTTTAACAAGGCGTCCCAGGTTCGAACCCAGTTCGCAGCGGTGACGCTGGAGTGTCATTCGACGAGAAACATGTTTCCGCCTAGAATTAGTTAATTACCACCAGGAATAAATGAACGAACGTCATGGTATAACTTACAATGTTGAAAATGACGTTAACCTCAATAACAGAAAATAAATATTTAAACAAAACGGATATTCGGAAGTTCTAATTTTGCGAATAGATTTTCCGTACTGTAGATCCTCATATTCAGATATAGCACATGTAGCCTAGGACTTTTGAAAACATTAATATTCAAAAGGAGTAGTTGCCTTTTTCTCAATTTCCCATAATTTTTTCAACTCGATTCAATGATTATACTTTAATTTATTGGGATTTTCCATCTGTTTGTCTTGTTGTTTTCAAAGTTAGGGATACGATATCACGGACGTGTAAGCTTGTCTTCATCTTCGAAGTATGTGAAGTTACGAATGTCGGTATCCTTTAGGACACTTCAAGTTATGGCATGTCAAAAGAGAAAGAATGTGCATTTTCAATCTCTCTCAAATTTCACTTCAGGGGGGCATCATTCAGTGTTCTTTAAGGTGCTGAATTCTAAGATGGAGATCAACATGTGAAATGTGGAAACTTCTGAAAATATTGCTTATAATATATAGTGAAAGGAATGTTAGTAATAAATAGTTCAAAACTATTTTGGCAGTAAATGTTGAAAAAACAGTCAATTGAAAGTCAATGAAAAACGTACAAAATTTATTTTACTGGCTATGTCTACCGTGTAAAAATGAAGAATTATCGATCAATATTTAGATGTTTATGGTACTGGAAAGTAAAGTTATTACTCTAATTTTATCTCAGAATTATGACTCTAATTTTATCTCAGAATTATGAAATTTAATAGTTCAAGACAACTTTTAAACAGTTTTAAAAACTTTACTATCTATAATCTGGAGTTCAGCACCTTTTAGAAAGAAATGAACATTCTGTTACTTCATCGTCAGATACTCATTATTATTGTAATCAACCTTAATTAAGTATCTGTTTAGTTTAATTAAGTTCCTCCAAAACTTATTAATTTTATATTGATTGAAATGCCGAATCGTATAACGTGTAGCTACTCTTTCCCACATACGGCAAATCTGCAACAGACGTCTTTGAAAGCATCTTTGCAAATGTATTGAAATTCTTTTTAAATGAAATTATAATTATTGAATAGAGACGAACCGTCCCGCGAGGAAACCAACAATTGTGAGACTGCGTAAAGTACCTACCCGGATCATTCTAAGCAAGCAGGTGGGCTTACCCGGATAGACACTTTTCTCCTCCTGTGGAATTTCTGTTTCAGGACTCATTACTCTATACCCTGAGACGGAATGTGTCGGCCCGGATCGAATCCGTCTGCGCGGATTGCGCATGCTGATCTGGATCGATATATTACGCAGAGGCCATACTGTTGGTTTCCTCGCGGACGGCTCATATAATGGTTTCTGATTTCTGAATACGACGCGTGACTCTGTCCCAGCATACCTTCCACTGGTAGTATTGCAGCGGTTGTCACTTATACCTCGTCACTTATGGAACCTGGAGGCAGACTCCTTTTCGCCCGTTACGTTATTGAACAGAACTAAATGCAACCCTTGTATATGCATGACGTAGATCAATTATTGGTTTTCAATACCGATGTCAAAGCATTCATAAATAATCTACTATTCATATCGATATGAAGCAATTTTGATTTAGATTTATCAAATAACTTGAAAATTATCAAACATCAAACGCACCTGTATCAATCAATTTGATCATTTTATAATAAAACGCATGCCTCTTAGACTGTTACACCGATAAAATGTTTCTATTACGTAGACATTGTCAGAAGACCTCTTACTTGTAAGACATAAGACATATCTCCAAATGAACATAATAGCCGGGTAAGGCAAAAAGGGTCTTATATGCGAACAGTGATACGCCCGTGACTGCCTGGCAATATTTTCCAGGTACCATAGCCGTATCTTCTGATAATGAATAGGTATACGCAAAGACATGTGCATACACTGTATGTATATGTATCTGGTCTACGTTTAAAAGACACAATGCATCGTCGCTAACGTTAAACCAATTTATAAACGCACGCAAATGTGTTGAAACATAGTGGGTTTGTCGATTAACATGTTTAGACTGTTGTGTCTATGAAAACAGGTTTGGTTTTACTTCCATAATTCTGAATCGTCTTACCAAATGCAGCAATATCCATTTCGGCCTGACATGGCACAATTAGATTTTAGTTACTCTGTATGATTGCCCGTCATAAGGCGAAAATAATGATAAATGTTAATAATGTATCATTAGTCATTAAAAAGTATTCTCCAAGCATTTCCTGCAAATATTTCCTGTCTCCTTGAGAGGTGTTTGTTTTGCAGTAGTCAAGTGAAACACTGGGGTACCCCTGATAATGAATAATGTTCCATGTGTTTAACCAATCAAACTCGGAAGATAAACGATGGTAAGGCATCGTCTCAAATGAACCCAAAAGAAAACTGCAAGAGATTTCTGTTTAATGAGTATATTCAGAAGATTATTTATGAAGCGTTACCATAGATATTTGGTAACCGATTTGGAAGTTATTAGTGCCTAGAATCAGGTGTCGCCCTGCTAATTTCAAACACGATTCTAAGTGGCGCGTGACTCGATGAAAGACGTTCCGATTGGATAAAATGTCGGCTGCAGCATACTTAGAATGTCAGACTTGATGAATTTTTGTTTAATCGAGAAAACTTGTGAAATAATATACTAATTGTCTGAGAATCGTGTTTATAAAAACATAATTTACAAGGTTGTTTGTTGGTTTGACGGTGTTTTAGGTAATCGTTGAATCGTTCATATTTAACATGATAAAGCAATCACAATTACCAATACAATGAGATACGCCCTAAAATACAGGAAATACGAGTTTGTTATAAAGTTCGTTTATTTCCAGCAATGGTTTATAGCATGTTTTCTTGCAGGGTGATCAGGGTCCACTGTTTCTTTCATCAAAACCTCTAGGACAGATAAGTTAACGATATGGGACCCATTTGAATGGTGAATATCTTCTACGGGTGTCGATGAATAAATTAATTATTTGGCAATATAAGCTGTGTATGCTTTCAAGCTGTTTCTAGACGTGTATTTACCCTGTCCCACATACAACACATCTGAAGCAGACGACTTTGAAAACAGAACAAAATATCCATAAATGAGAGATATATTATAAAATAAAGTTGAAAACATTGTGACAAAATAGGAGAAATTGCTCATGATGAGCATTTTCTTCTTGTCTCAATGTTTTCAACAGGCGTCTGCTGAATATGCGTCAAAACGTGTATGTGTATGTGTATGTGTGTGTGTATGTGTATGTGTATGTGTATGTGTATGTGTATGTGTATGTGTATGTGTATGTATGTGTATGTGTATGTGTATGTGTATGTGTATGTGTATGTGTATGTGGAAAATGACTAAGACTATTAATTGAGCACGAACGTGTCAATAAATAATTTGGTCTACTGATCTTGAAAATAGGTAGACATAGACACCGAATGGTGTATGCTTAGTCCGAGGTAAATTCATTTTCACACTCTGTTTCTCGAAGCAAAACTGTAACTATAAATTTAGGCATATGTATATACAAAGCATTTACGTTACGAAACGAACATGTTTATAAAAATACTAATAACATATCTGAGTTTCTGAAACCTTTCGATATCAAACGAACAATGTCTTCGCTTAGAACTTGATGTTAAATTATTACCAATGATATAAGTAAATGCGCACAATTGTATGAAAATATGTTTTGGTTGCTCTCTTGTCCGCTTGGTTGTAATTGGTACATATATTACTGTTTGCAACTATTGTAGTTAGAAAGATATTGAAACATTTATGAATCAATCTTCGTTGATATAGGGACATTGTTAAAAGAAGAGAATTTGTTCAAATAGGCATTTTCTCTTCTCTTCCCAGTGTGTCTATCTTTTTTCATATCATTGAAACATCTCTACGACGGCTGCAAACCAATAAAAACATTACTTAATTCTCGCCGCCAGAAACTTTTGTAAATATGTATGTTTGTTTTTTTTCTTTGTTGTGTTACTGTCAGTCAGCATTTTATATAACATGTACCATCAAGGGCTGGAAGCCTAACGGATTTGAATAAATAAACTTATCAAACTTATCTAAACTGTCTCGATAAAAGACCATAGTCCATCAATATAGCGTTAGATTGAATTGTAGCCACGACAGGCGACAGGGGGTCTCGTCGCATCCCTGGTTTTGCATCACGTGGTAACGAGAGTGAAATCAATTGAGTTACAATTCTATATTTTAATTGTGAGTGGTGCAACGCAATAAATAACCTTTGGGTACTTATGACAAGTGTGAGCAGAAGCATGCTGTGTCTAAGGATTACTTCTATCTATCAAGCAAGAAACAGGTTCTTAGAAGATTGTTAAAAGCTTCTTTGAAAAATAAGCGCACAGTGTAATCTAATATTAGATTGGTCTAATTCTAAACCGATCGCAATTGCCTATAATTGGTTTTCGCTGAGAACCGCTCATATATACATCTTGTGAACAAAATCCTACAGTAAACGTCCTGATGAGACTGTATAAGACGAATTACAGATTCAACAAGACATTCATTTTTACAAAGCTATCTTGACACATTTAGAATTTTATAGTTATTTCACAATGACGATCGGGTTCTATTCATAGCCGTTGTTCGTCATTTACGTACTCCAAAACGCTTGCATGACAAAATGTGCATAAGCAGTTGATACAAAAACGTACATATAGTATGATATAATTATAATAATCAGAAAATATAAACAATGTGAATTGGATTAATAATTTAATGTACGTTATTGCTTTTTTGTTGTTTTGATGCTGAAAGCCACGTGTTCATAGGCTTTTAAGCAGTTTTACAAATGTGTGCTCAATAATTACAATATTATTTTCAAAGAATGTTATATCTTAATTCTCTGTAATATTAATTGACAGACTTAAATAATTTTTCTATGAAATGTGCAATACTTATGTTTCAATTGTTTCGACTAAATATGTTCAATGAAGACTGGTACTAGATTACTAGCAAATTGGAAATGGTAAACAAACAATGCGGTGTTGATGATTTTTTTTAAAAACACTGATCGTCACAGAGTTAAGTACTTAAACAGTATTGTAAAACATGGTTATTAAGACTTCACCTACAAATCTCATTACAGGAATTCATGCCCGTCATTACAAAGGCATTCCGAGCAATTTGGGAAGCCTATGACTTGAGACAACAAATAACTATTTTGAGTTACGTCACACGAAAAGCGCATGTGAATGTGTATATTGGTTTGAGTGTGAAGCCAGAGTTCGAATCCCGGTCGGGTCATACCATATACTTTGATAATGCGCAGGTTGATAGAGTCGTTGCTGATTGCGAAGTTCCAAAAGTATTGCCAGTGTGATAGTACCCATTAATATAAAGTAGAGGCTACACAATATCAATTGAAAACAACAAACGTAGGCAAATAGGTTAAGTTTGTGTACACATGTCATAACCAGTACTATGAATACAGAAACGACCGACGCTGTACTAGTCAAAAACTTAACGACTTTTGCGAGCAGTATAGATCCAGAGCATGCTAGATCTCTACAATGTTTGACAATTAGTAACAGAATGTTTCAAGAACTTTCTGTCCATTGTTATTGGTTATTTAGCATGTATGCTCAGGCTGGTGTGTTTGACTTATGAAATAATTACGTTAAAGTTGTTTTTTCCGGAGAACCAGCAAACATATCATTATGTTTATGCGAACAGTCCTGACGAAAATGATTGTTCGAGTAATAAAGAACCACTGCAGCATTCACTGGCTTATTGTGATATTTCGTAAATACATGTACGTACATTCGCGTTTACTGTAGGGCTGTACGTCGAGATCTGGGGATCTTTTGGCATGCCAGTGATCGTGGTATCCATATCATGTGAAAGTTTAGGTTTCTGCTCCTGCCAGAAAGTTTTTTCGTGTCTCTCCGGAATAGTTTGCATTCCGTACTTTTGCCCATGCAGGGAAAACCTTTATGAAAAAACACCGGAAATTTCACAACACACCATGTTCGACAGGCATTTCTCACATACAACTTCATGGTCAATGACTAGCTTCATTAAAGAAAGAAAAACAACCAGAGAAATGTGGATATTAAGATATTTAAACTCAGCAATATACACTTCCATGGTGCGCCTGACAAGACATGACAATACCACGAAACATGGATTTTAATATGACTTTGTCATAAATCAGGACCGCATTTAATAAATACTAACCTTTACCTTTACAAGTAAAAACTAATCTTATTTTAAGACAGCGAATTCATTCTTTCATGTGAGTCATACTGACCTTGGAAACACCAACTTCGTTCGTTTTAAGAAATATTAACCAGGCACTAAACGCTTCCATGCTAAGCCTGACAAGACAAGGCACTGCCACGAACCTTGGATTTCAATCTGTCATTCATTAGAACTACAATCAATAAACAAGTAAAAGTGTATATCTGCTTAGTTTGTTCACGCGACAAATCATTGCCACCAATTTCAATTTGTTTGAAATACACGAAAAACAAAGAATAATGACCTCGATCCGATGTTCTTCCATGTTATAAATGTTAGCGTCATGGTTGATACCGAAAGTTTCTATTTTAAGGAATAGTGACCATGAATTTGATCCGATCGACCTGGATAGTTCATGCGTCAAACCGTCAGGTCATGGTAGATTCATTCTGCCAAGTTATCTAAACATACAATGGAACACATTACAATTATAGAGTGAACGTCCGGGTTCTTCCACGGCACGCATCAACCACGGAGAAAACACCTCCTGGTGCGTCCATGCTAAAGTTTCCTAATGGAAAATTCTTTACAGAGAGTCTCATTTGACTAATTGACAAACAGTGCCGAACCAGATCAACTCTCACACACTACACAGGTCTCAAATGTTTAACGGCTGGTTTAATCTGAAAGTTTAAGCATTTACTAATGCACCATTGACGCGTCGTTTTCTAAATTAATACGTACAAGAATGCGTGGCCGAGTGGGAAGCGTTGGGTTTTTTTTAAACTGGGTTTCCAAGGTTAAATCCCTGTTCGCGGCGGTCATGATGGAGTGCCCTTTGACAAAGTCATATTTCCCAAATTAGTACCTTAATTATATATACATTAATGCATTTATTGACATAATACCATAACTGGTGTCAAAGCGGAGTTTTAAATCGATACACGTGGCTCATTAAAATAAACATAAATGACTGTTGAATAAACAGATAGAAGACCGCCAACGCTCCGTTTTATTCTAAGTCGAAAAATGGGCCTCACTGAATAATTACTAAAACAAGAGTTATGTGACATGGTTTATACGTGCGTAGTGTTCCTAAGAAATGTGTACCAAGTTTCATTTGAAAATGTTAAACGATATTTTAGTTATGAGGTAAGGTTTAAGTGTCATGACGACGCAGACGACGCTGGGGACGCTGCAAACGCAGACGACAAAGACGCCAATGGCACCACAAAAGCCCGACTTTTTCTCTTCGAAAAACCGAGGAGCTAAAAATGAAAGAAAAAGAATTACTGAAACGTAAAAAGCTCTGCGTATTTTATTTAGTTTATCTATGGGGCTGGGGGATATTAATAGTTCTAGGATGAAGAGCTCCCTTGTGCCTTCTGTCATAAGTCTGCAAAAGCTCACAACTGTGATGTTTTTTAAACATAATTTCGTTTTTTATTCAATAGAAATATGACACCGCGATATTTCGTTGTTATATCCATTAAGTCGCATGATAAATGACCTTTTGGGAAATCACTGGAAACGGTGCGTGGAGCCGAAAACCAGGATATGTAATTTGGAGAGGAATAATGTTTTATGATAAGATGCTGATATGTGTTTCTGGCTGGTTTATGTATCAAAATGTTATCTCCCGCTTTGGTTTAGCTATCAAAGATTTTCTTCATATCTCGGTCGTAACTTGCCCATGTTATTTCCAGTAATTTTACAGTTATAGCGTATCCGCGCCGTCGAGGATTTTTTACGCGTTTAACATGTTTTCTTTTTTTCCAATTAACAGATAGGCAAATAAATAGCTTCGGTTTTGTGCGAACGATTTGATAAGCGATTTCGATCTTTATAGCGATGGTTTACGTCATGGGACGACCGCGATATAATCGTTCGGGTGTTTATTCTGTACCGCTAATGACGAAAAAACACCAGCGGTACGGGATGTGTTTTCAGCACAAAGAAACTGGTGTTTGGAGTGAGCGACATAAAACAATGGGTTCTCGTTCTCGTCATTGTACTTACTGGCTTACACTGTACTATATGGGGGCTATGTATCTAGCGTTCTGTTAGAATGTGTAAATACGGCTGTATCTTGCATGGCACACGAATGGGTCTGTTCCTCTCATACATGTATGAGTACTAACCAGAAGCCTTGGGCAGCCTCTGGCGACTTGGAGTCCTGTCGCATCTGCGTACTGTTAAGATTCAGGTAAGTCTCTACAGCCTCACCACATTATTCACTGACCACCTATTTCTGATGTAGAACTAAATACAATTTCTGACAAAAGACTAGAAATGTAGCCTCAATAGTATTACGTCAATGTAACATTTATTGGTGTTACAGCGGAGAGACCATAATACCAACAATTACAGGACACGTCTGGTAGGACTTTACTAGGCGCGACTTCACTCGTTAACATCTAAGATAGAGGTCTCAGTCCGGAAAGGTTTTGATTCAAAGCTTACTTATTGTTGTCGCCATTTATTACAGAGTTTATGTAGAAAAAAGATAAGATTAAATTTATTACATCATTATAAATAAAAAAACAAAGTGGGTGGCTGAAGGAAATTCCTTAGTAACCAAAATCCACCCCTTGAACAACTATCCTTATGGGACTATCAAAGAAAAGCTGACCCGTTTACGGCCATACACGTATATCGAGAACTGACCGCTTAAAAACGTAACAAATCAGCAGCGTCTAATATCACATATCACTGAAATATGCACCGACAAAACATCAGTTTTACCATACTCATAGAGTTCTGCCAAACGGTGCGCCTAGGACTATGTGACATGTAGATGGTCGATAAAGGTCATGCTGAGACTGTGTGGCTGCAGAGTCTCGCCTGGATCATCACTGTTCGTACAGTCAGCAACATTCCAAATTGTCAGATGTTGCTAATATATACACTGTAACCGTAACCATCGTTGATATTCAAACATTCAAATGGTCGGCTTTTGTGTGTATCGGCTTGTATGACATACGGTATGCTGAAAGATGTCCAAATGCACGTTCATGCACGAACATTTTAAGCATATCTTTTTTGCAATTGCGTTTGCTCTCGGACCGAAATAGATGTGTTTGTTTATATGGTATTTTACGTGCAACATTATTTGAGCGGTCCCGCGAGAAAACCAACCTTATGGCATCTAACCCTTTCCCATATGTGGACGTTTTCTGAAACCTTTGCAGCAGACGACTTTTGAAATCGTTGTGGCACAAGAAGTAATTGCTCATAATGAGCAATTTCTCTTTTTGTCATAGTGCTTTCAACTTTTTCTAATAATTACACTTTCATATGAAGAGGTATTCCGTAGTTTTCCACTTGACGTTTTCAAAGTCGTCTGCTGCATATGTGTTGTATGTGGGAAAGGGTTAACAAATAATAGTTAACAAGAATAAACAAATGTTCGAACTAATTCATTGCATTATGAGAGAAATGTAAAAAGGGAAATTATAATCATATGATGATGTAATGTTATCTTGTCAATGTCCATTTATTCGCGTTATGCCATTAAAAACGTGCGACGAAAATGGAATCCATTTCTCATTACAATTAAGAGAAAGCAGATTCAAATCAGCCCGTTTAGTCAGACATTTCATTTAGGTTTTTCAGTTGTTTATCGTATTCTTGTGTGCCAATTTGTATCTGTTTGTGTATTCATTTTTATGCAAATTATTTATTGTTACTGGTAATTTTTTATTTTTTCTCTATTGTCAAAAACGTGTTTGTTCTGGAAAGGATTCCAATACGACAAATAATTATATCCTTTTAAACAAATACTTGGAATAATTTCCTTAAGAGTAAAGAACACTTTACTTAAAAGTGTAAAAGAGATATAAGCAAGCATTTGAAAAATCCCCGTCAGATTGGAAAAATAAAAAAACCATATTTATGAAAATTATTTAAAAATTAAAAGTTTCTGAGGTATATAACATCACCAATGTTTTTTATATCCGATCATAGTATTGACGAAGAACCTGAAAGTATAGACTTTCTTAATAGTTATAGAGACAATGTGTCTGTTCAATTTAATGAAGTATTTGATGAAGTATTTATTGGAAAATCCGTAAACCGCAACAAAACAATAGGAAATATAGGCAATATTTTCTGAGAATATTAAAGATTGATAAAAAACTTGGGATGCGTATATAATTATTCCTTCCCCTCATATAGACACTTTCTGACGCCTCTGCAGCAGACGGCTTTTTGAAAACATAGTGACAAAAGAAGAAAT
>JAUELF010000018.1:364994-375623 GCA_031471495.1 Clinocardium nuttallii
CCCCCCACTCGCACTCTCTCGCTCGCTCACTCTCTCTCACTTTCTTTCTTACTTTCTTTCTTTCTATCTCATACTTTCTTTCTCTATTTACTTGCCACCTAGAAGATTCTGTATTGCGAGGGAAAACATATATATATATATGTCTGGGTTATCACATGTATCATTGATAATTTAATATTGAAGCTGTAGTTGCATAGACATCTAAACTTAGCCATCTCGCCATTAAACTGTTATTCTTTCCCATATCCAGCAAATATACAGCAGACGCTTTTGATAATATTCAGCCAAAAATATGGAAACCCTCTGTAAAGGTACGCATATAAATTGTTAAAAAATAAATTATTGAAAAAGTTGAACATATTGTGGCCATAGGAGAAATTGCTCATTTTTTCTAACGTCGTCTGCTGCAGGGAAATAGTCTAAGCGTTTGATCATCGCTGACCTTCACCTTGAAGGTGATGGGTACCCTTCCGTTTAACCCTTTCCTGCACAAAGACGCTTTGCTATGTATAGACGCATTCTAACGCCTCTTCAGCAGACAACTTTTTGAAATCATTTTGGCAAAAGGAGAAATTGTTCAAATGAGCAATTTCTCCATTTGCCACGAATATGTCCACTCTATTCAATACACATACTTTCATTAATGGATATTTCAAAGTCGTCTGCTGCAGAGTTGTTGAATCTGGGAAAGGGATAAGGCCTCGCTTTAAAACTGCGGTTGCAAAGATAAAACTTGTCAATGCAACTTGTCAACAAATTAAATTCCTATTTATTAGGGTTTAGGCAGTTTAAAACATTATTTCAGTAAATTCACTACCACAGTTCACTAATTCATGATCCCTGAGTAAACAAATGCCTTGCGCCATGGTACACCACCGTGACCTGTGCGACTGGGAAACAAACCCGGGACGCCAGGCTCCAATTCCCTGACGTAAACCACTCGGCCAAATTATTGAACAACGCAGCGGACGCCGGAGTGATTATTTCCGCCCTCATAATTCTTTCGAATATGTGTAACTCGCGTCAGTGCTCTATTGCTAATGCGTCGATTGATTAATTAATTGATTGATTGATTGATTGATTGGGGGTTTAACCCTGTTTTAACATGTTTTCAGTCATGTCACGGCGGCCAGTTCACCTACACACTTTTTTCTTGGTTTTCTCACACCAGTACAACATACAACAATCTTCCCAAGCAACTGGCTGCTTTTCCACATAAACTATTAGCCCATTGGTGGAAGGCTAATGACGCATGTCGGATTGACTTTTGTCAAACGTCGGAAAGAAAGGTGGCCGAGCCGTGATTCGAACTCACAACCCCTGGATTGACAGCCCGCGTCGCTACCGACTGTGCTACCGGAGCTCGGCTTCTAATGCGTCGAAATTCGGTTCTTAATTGTAATGTGTTTCTTTCATCATCAGGCCTTAATCAATCGGAGGAAACCGCTTGGTCGAGTGGCAAAGGGGTTGGTGATTTGAAACTGAGAGTTCCTGGTTCGATCCCCTGTTGCGGCGGATAAGAAGGCGAAGTGCCCTTGTACAAGGCAACATTGTCCAGCATAGTACTGGTTTGTTTACCAGGGATCATAACTATGAGTGAATTGTCGCCGTAATATAACTGAACTTATGTTGAAAATAGCTTAAATTCCATATTAAACATATTCGGATCTGAATTGGAATGTGTTTCATTCATCAATGGACCTTCATTAAATGGGAACTCTTCTGTAGAACTCGGGAAGGTCTTTTTACATCTACCGTGCGATATTCTGGGCGTACGTTTTCGCAGACAGGGGACTATAGTTCGCAGACACATTCGGAATACATCTAGACAGGTCCACACAGGTCATTGACGTCGTAGACGTTGCAAGGGAGCGGTACGACGCATGTACGCCAGTCTCACGTGTCGTACGGTGTTCGCACCATCAACATATGTGAGAGTAGCGAATTTGCGATGCAACCGCAAGAAGGCCTCCAGGCTGTTGTAACAAGATTACGCTGAAGTTTTATGCGGTTACCCTATGCTATTTTTTTTAAGACAGCATTACGAATGCCTTACTCATCGTACAAACTCGCCCCGAGTTGCAGGGTACACATGCAAGGGGAAGCACCAAAAGCCGTCACTTGTTCTTCAAAGGCTTTTAGGAGCACATCTCATCCGTGATGAACATTCCACCACAGAGGTTTAATGCTACGTGATACCTAAGAACGTCATGAAGATATTTTGGCACTGTTGATCCATGAGCGTCAACTTCAGAGAATGCTGTGTTGGTCAAGCCATGGGTTGAGCGGCGTCAGCTGTTTGGGCAGTACAATACCCTCTTCATTGAGCTACTACGGGAGTCCGAGTGTGACGAAATGAGCTACGAAATGATAAGCCGCGACATATTTGCCGAGTTTCTGCTACGGGTCACCTCACGGATCACGTAGTCCAATAGACAAGTGCATGTACATGATGTGCTTGCCACTTCAAATAGCAGTTGTACTTTGCAATGTATGCATGCTCTGTATAATACATAGAAGAACATCATGCCATTCATACGCTTTCTGTTTTCAGGGTTCGTGGTTCCATTGAGCCCGGTGAATACACTTCGCTTTCTGGCCACCTGGATGAGTTCCAAGTCCTTGCAATGCGCATATAGAGTTACGCACCACACCATCTCTCTATTTATTCCGGAGGTAATCCAGGCGACCGATGACGATTATAAAATGGAGCTCTTCACCCTGCCTTCTACACCCGATGATGCGGATCAATGGCGAGAAATTGCGCAGAGGTTCGGAAACTGGTGAAAATTTCACCATCCTTGTTGTGTCATAGACGGTAGACATGTCGCCATCAAGAAGCTTTACTGGTCTTGGAGTGAATTATTCACCTACAAAGGATGCTGCTGAGCCTGGTGGATGCATACACGTTCCTGTGGTGAATACAGCATACAAGTTCCTATTGACAAGTGTAGGCAGCAATGAACCAGCGTCTTATGCTGGCCTCTTTATTAGGTGTCTCTACGGCCCGCCCTCGACGACAACACCATCGGTTAACCTCTAACCTAGCCACTCCCACAAGATGACCGCAACATTCCAAGATGACGATTTTCTACTGCGGACGTAGCCGTACTCGATTAGAGGGATGACACATGAGCATGGCTGATGTGAAATAGGCTGATATGAAATAGGCCTAAGGAACATTCGTGTGAAATCATTGAACATTGATTACATTGGTTTAGGACGAGAGACTGTTCGTTTGTTGAGGTGTTGATCCCTTGTGCCTTATATAGAGGTAGAGGAAACGAAAATTTCTACTGCCGTCGTACTTTTTCCAGTAGTCTTGCGGCGCCTTGCGACAAAACGTAAGGCAACTGCAATGTATTCGTGCGGATGGCATGCGGGCATCGCAAGACTAACGCAAGACATGACTGACGGCTACCCAAGCCAATGTGTATGCCGGTTTTGAATGCGTTGAAGCTAGATACAATTCGCTTGGACGTGAAAAAGACCTAAATAGTAATTCCGCGCACGTCGTTACCATGGCATTTTATCGGGATCAAAGAAACGTAACTCTTCAAGCTTTAACAGGGGGACAACAATAGTTAACAGTACTTAAATGAATACTTTCTACCAATTGTACGTACAATTATCATAGTTTAACACGCGTCTTGTTTTGAAAATATCAGTAAAGCACAAAAATAAACCTTTCTGGATTGATTTATTTGATTTTTAATCATATATTTTTTATTAATTTTTTTATTAATTTTTCTTTTTTTCTTTACAATGCTCGATCTGTTATTAATATTTTTTAATTTATTTTGGAGTAATAAACTTTTACATATATTCAACTACAAAGATAACCTGGTTATTTTAATAAACAGGTGAACAAAAAGAATCCCACATATGAAGAAATTCCGAAGTTTAACGAGAATTCACGAATCTCTTTGGGTGGTCTATATCGGAAATTTATATAAATATAGCTGTTCTAGAATCATCCTGCGTGTATAAATGTGATAGTTTCGTTACGATATACTCATATATCCCATAATCAACAGCAACAAAGACATCGATCATAATTTACTATTATATTATCAGTTTCTATTTAAAAAAAAGTAATTTATAAGGTAAAAATATCAATTAACGAAAAAAACTCATAAAATAATTCAGCAGTCGAAAACAGGTGCTTGTTATTATCGGAGGGAGGAAAATCAGAAGTGCAACAAAATGCCTTACAACCAGGCAAACATGGATGAACGGGACAATTATTTTGCACCAAATTATCAAAATTATCAAGTGCCAGTGACTCCACCTGGATTAGAAGCTATTTATTCAGCATGCCGGAAATTATACCCGGATCAGGCGAATCCTTTACAGGTTACAGCTCTCGTAAAGTACTGGTAAGTCGGTTTTGTTTATGTTGAATTTTCGATTTCGGTGGCCATGTTGGTCGAACTGTCAAAATCAACAAAGAACGGCGTGAGTTTGTTGTGAACAAAGTTTTACGGTTTCTAATTGTCATTTTTGTGTACTTTTATGATTGACATGATCAATGAATGGTATTCCAGAGGTTGTCATTTCTGATCAATCATAAATGTATTAACATTGTAGAGTAGACCTTGCTTCTTGAATTGTTCGGTTTGACTCGATCCATATTAACTACCAAAAGATGAAAGTGGTCACCCTAAAGTGTTTTCCTATGAATTGATTTCCATCTGAAATTAAAGACACAGGATTGAGTGAAACCCTTCACCATGGTAAAAATATTATGAAAAGTGACCAAGAAAAGGAAAGTTACTTCTGTTTAACCTGCTGACATTATATTTCACCAATCAGTTATTGTTAACCCATATATGCAGATGCAACAACAGGCAGCAGTTGACTTTTGAAAAATTGAGATATAAGGAGCAGTGTTCCCACTTGTCATTGTTAATTTTATATTTGGTATTACACATTGAATTTATAAGAAAGAAACATGATTGAAGAAAGCATTTTTAATAATTATAATAATGTACTAAGTCTGACTCGCAGGTCCAGATAAGGAGCGGTATATAGCTCTTTTTCCCACACTATCTTTTATTTTATCCAATCAAACCGAATATTGTGGGTACTCAAAAGAATTGTCTAATCGAGACAATATTGAGTTACCCATAAGTAACAACATGGGTTTATAAAATTATATAAGTGTCAAATAAGGATTTCAGAACTTGCAAAATGCCCCTTATAAATCAAGAGCTCTAGGAACATTATAAAAACATGAGCCTCTATAATGATTTGGTGTTTTAAAACATGTATTGACTAACTGCAATTTGAAAGGTTAATTGGTGTCAGTTCTATTTTTTATTTTTTTTACGAAAGATTGTCTAGAACCAAACTGTATGTAAACTGACAGTAAAGACTCTGGAGAGTTTGTGCAGAAGCACAGGCCAGTGAGAGTCTTCACTGTATGCAGATGCATTAAGAAGGAGACCCCACATCACGACAAGCAGCTCATGTGTATCAACTTGGCTATACAGTATTTATGAACAAAGTTTTCAGAAGTCACTGCTAAAATGTATTGTTTTAAAGTTTTCAGAAGTCACTGCTAAAATGTATTGTTTTCTCTGCTTGACACTCTGGGTTGAGAGAATATACTTTATGCAGAGATGTAGGCCTTTTTCGTGTTCTAAAAAAAACGATTTGACACTCGAACCCTATATTGTGGGTTATCAAAAGAATCATCTCAGTGAGTACCCACAACATGTGTTGTCGAGTCATAAGAGAGATCTTGGGAGGAAACAACCCGTTTACAGTTACTCCACCTTATTTGAGTCCTTTCTATCATTTAAGTGTATAAAACTAGGAAGCAATTGCCAAAGTTCAGCTTTTGAGAATAAGTTCAAGAGGATCATAGTTATACAATATATCCATTCTTTCCCATCTTTCAGTCACAAATTACAACAAATATGCAGTAGACAACTTGAAAACATTTGAGGTCTTCATATGAATTTGTTTTTATCAGAATAGAGTAGAAAACATTGTGGCAAAATGAGAAATTGCTCATCATGAGCAATTTCTTGTTTTGCTACAATGTTTTCAAAAGTTGTCTGCTGTAGATGTGTCAAGTGTGTCTGCAATTGGGAATTGATTAAATTCAGCTGTTAAAGTCAGTTATTTTTTATCTACTGATTTTCTTGTCAACAAAGAAACTTGCTAAGACTGCTTTCTTATCTTACGTGAAATGCATTCTTTGTTGTTGATTACATGAAATTAAAACAAATGTCTTAACCAAATCCTTTCTTGGGTGACGAAATTTCGTTGCGTTATTATAATTCAGTAATTACAAATGTCATTTTAACTACGAAATTAAGGTCAACGTCAGAAAACTAAGATTTTAATGGGTGGCTCAGTCATTTCGGACGGTTTCGTATTTCACATACTTTCATGCGAGAGAAAACCATTTATTGTTACCTTAATTCATTCCCTTATAAAGACGCTTTTTGAGACCTCTGCAGCAGACAGCCTTTTGAAAACATAGTGACAAAAGAAGAAATTGCTCAAAACAAGTCATTTCTCCTTTTGCCACAATGTTTTCCACTTTTAGTCATGGGTTATCCGTTCAATTATAGAGAGATTTTCTACTTTTTGACAAAAATATGTTCAAAGTTGTCAGCTGGAAGATTGTCGTATAAGGAAAAGGGTTAAAGTTTTAATATCTCCCCTAATTCCCAGTTATCAAATTTGTAAAATCTTGAAAGAAAATGTCTTGATTTTTAGGTTTCTTGATGTTATTGTTCTTTCTTTAAATCATACCAATACTCATCATCAAAGGCCTATTTAAATCGAGACATCTGACGAATGGAAGAAGTTTGGTTTTAAATCTTTATTTTCAAGATTTCAAATAAAGGAAGTTATGGATAACAACCAGTCTGAAAGCCTGTACTGGGGTGTGGTGAAGCAATTCTTTTCCATTGAATTCACGTCACAGTCCTAAAAACACTTCTTACAAACTTTTTTTTTTTTTAAATTCGAGACTTGAGATGAAGGAAATAGAGATATCTGCAGAAAATAAACGTATGTTTAGCTGAGCACTTTTAACCCCCCTCTTTCCCACATACAGCAAACCTGCGGCAGGTAACTTTGGTAATATCTACTTACAAATATTGTAAATCTCTAATTTGAGGTATAATTACTGAATACATTGTGGCAAAAGGAGAAATTGCTTGTATTGAGCAATTTCTCCTTTTAGTTTAAATTGAGGAAAGTGTTTTTCCATTTTATGTTATAGCATATCTGCAGTGGACGCTTATGATAACATAATGCAACGATATACAAAATCTCCATGAATGAAAGTATAGTTATTGAATACGTTGTGTCAAAAATATAGTGGCAAATCGGAAAAAATGCTCGGTCATGGTGTGCAATTTCTCTTTTTTCCATACTGTTTTCAAAAACTGTCTGCCGCAAATGTCTGATAACTCGTCTTTCATGTGGGAAAGGGATATAAATGTTTATGAAATGTCCTATCAGACTATTCAATCAAAGCATGTGCTCATATTTAAGTAAAAGTATATCAGTTCTGTCCTTTTGATACTTATGACAATGGCTGTTAAACAAAACGTTTGGTTCTGCAATATGACTTTAAAACAAAGGAAAATTTAGTCACTCCTACTCTTTGTAGACACTTTATAGTTGATAATGGAAGGACTTGTTTTCCTTAACCCTTTCCACCATATAGACGCGCTTTCTGGCGCCTCTGCCGCAGACAGCTTTTAGAAAACATAGTGACAAACGAAGAAATTGCTAAAAACAGGCAATTTCTCCTTTTGCCACAATGTTTTCCATGTTTTGACAAAAAATGTTCAAAGTTGTCTGCTGCAGAATTGCTGTATAAGGGAATATTTTGTTTTTCAACATAACACAAATCTGCAACAGTAGGAAGGTGTTTTTTTTTGCGAATTACGCATGTTGTTGTTTGGAAAGGATGTTGTGTTGAGAACTGGTATGAGAAAGCCAGGAAACGCATGAGGCCGTGATGTTTTTGAACAGGCCGCCATGATGTGACTGAATTTTTTTTTGAAAACGGCGTTAAACCTCGATCAATCAACTGCATGTTGGAAGGGTTTTACTCTTTGCCTGATATGATAATTAACCCTTTTCCACATGCAGTAAATCTACAGACTTTGATCTGGGCAAAATATGAAACATCTCTTTATATGAAAGCATAATTATTAAATTATAAGGGTTAAAAATAATGTGACAAAAAGGAGAAATATCTCATTATACACAGATAATTGGAAGCATATTTAAATTATGATACAGAATTAAAAGCATAATGATAATCCTTTGAAAAGGTTGATCGAGTGCCCTTGGGCAAGTCACATTTCCTAGCCTAGTACTCCAGTTGTGTTTACCCTGGGATCATGAATTTATAAGTGAAGTCTATCAACCTTGATATAACTGAAATAATGTTGAAAACGTTGTAAAACCTCATAAACTAATTAAGTCTTCTACCTGTCCTAAAATTGTCCAAGTGAAAGATATCATTAATGCCACTGGAAAATAAGATATTTCTTTGCGAGAAAGAATTTTGTTCTATTTGAAACTTGTTCTGAAATTTATTCTGTTCTAGAATTCTTTAGAAACTGGCTTATTGAGTTGTTCCATTTTATTACATACATTTCATGCTATTTAATTTTCTTTTGAATAGATGTTTCTAAATTCTTAAAGAGCTTTCTAGAAATATACCTGTGTGGCAATTTATGACTAAGAGAAAATCATTTGATCGGCTATTGTTAATATAAAGGGTAATTTATTTCCTTATGGTGGGGTTATTAACATTGGTAACTTTATTATTTTTAAAAACTCCCAAGTTTTTCTGTTATGTTTCTAAGGAAACCAATATCAATATGATACTGTAAATTTGCTAAAAGTATTTATTTTGTATTTGATGGATAACGCTTAGATATTTCTTTCCTACAAGCAGGAGTATTTTTTTGAGCAATTTCTTTTTTTAGTCACATTATATTTTAACTTGATTCAGTAAGTTTTATTTTTTTATTTTTAGCTAATGTCTGTTTTTCGAGGGAAAAATGTCGGGATATTTTCGATACCCCAAGGTGTTGGCGTCTGCATCGTCACAAAACTTGAATCTTACCTCATAACTCAAAAACATTCAACATTTTCAAGTCACATAACTCTAGCTTTAATAATTATTTAGTAATGCCACTTTTATGACTTAGAAAAAAGCATTCGCTTGCAGCGGTCTTGTGTTGGTTAGATGTTTTTAAAGTTGCCTGCTGCAGATTTGTTTTATGTTGGGAAGGATAGGTCTTTTATCTTGGCTTTCTATGCTATCATTCTGAATTGTTACTTATTGTGTCACCCTGCGTAGCATGGTAGGCACTTGGGGATTACTTTTTTTTTTATCCGGCGTCTGTCCGTCCGTCTGTCTGTCTGTCTGTCTGTCACACTTTTTCGTCACACTTTCAATGAGCAGGTGCAGGTGACACACACATGCTCCACGGAGCACTCCATTCTAGTTCATGTTATAGCGGGCTTTGATGTTTTCAAAATGGCTTGCTGCAGTTTTGTTGTATTTAGGAAAGGGTTAACAATACTGGTGTTGTGCTCAGTCATATAGACGCTTTCTGAGGCCTCTGCAGAAGATGGCTTTTTGAAAACATAGTGACAAAAGAAGAAATTGCTGAAAACGAGCAATTTTTCGTTTTGCCACAATGTTTCCCACTTTTAGACACAGGTTATTCATTCAATTATAGAGATTTTATATTTTTAGACAAAATATGTTTAAAGTCGTCTGCTGCAGAATTGTTGTATGAGGGAAAGGGTTAAGTCATATTTCACAGCATGTCTGCAAGTCTCAGTAACTATCTCCAATACAGGTAACTCTACAGTTACATAAAATGATAATACAATATGGATATATGCATAGATTTGAAAAAAAGAATAAACTTTCTATTCAAAATGTTAACAAAATAAATAGATGACAGACCATTTGCTGTAAATTTCAATTGAAAAATAACACAATTACTCTTTTTATAACCTTGCGAATGAATGACAAAAACATTTGAGGTGGATAATATGCGCCTAGGAGGCATTTTGTATTTTGGACGAACCCTTTTTGATTGGGTCTTGGTATATTGACTTTTCTTATCTCATCAAGGAAGATTTTGCAAACCATATTCAGTTGGGTAGAAGTTAAACTCAATAATGACATGCATAATGGTACCTCTACATTAGAAGAGTTTTTGAAAAGATTGTGGGAAACAACTGAAATTGCTAAAAACAAGGTAATTTATATTAATTACCTGTTTCTACAATGTTTGTCTCTAAAATTTTCTCAAAATTTCTCATTCTATTTCCAAAATGTTATCTTTTCTGTCTGAGATAGGGTTTAAACCCATTCCCTCATTCGACAATTCTGCAGGAGAAGACGTTGAACATATTTTGTCAAAAAATTGGAAAATCTCTATAATTAAATGGATGACCTATGACTAGAATTGGAAACCATTGTGGCAAAAGGAGAAATTGCACATTTTGTGCAATTTCTTCTTTTGTTACTATGTTTTCAAAAAGCCATCTGCTGCAGAGGCGTTAGAAAGCATCTATATGAGGGAAAGGGTTAATAATACAACAAATCTGCAGCAGACG
>JAUELF010000018.1:375723-387126 GCA_031471495.1 Clinocardium nuttallii
ACATGTAATTGAAATTGAAATTCAACCGACATGTAAAAGTAAAGATCCGAATCAGCTCAATATGTATTCCTGCTACAGAACATTGGATAAATATTTGCCACTAAGCGTTGTTAATATGGTTTTAAAGGATACACATATATTCCCTTGCTCATAGTTTATGCGCAAGCATCTGCTTGGCCTGAAAGCTATATATTATAGCTATATATATAAATAAAAAACGACGAAAAGAAGATCTGTGGTTTTGCTGAGGGACAATCCGTTGTCGCTAGATGTACATTAAAGTAAGTAAGTAAGTAAATCTTTATTATTATAGTGACATGTGTATAACAAAACAAACGTATGATAAAATATAATAATGGGATAACACCCGGCCCCATGGGCCTATATGTCACTGTTAAGAAAACTGTTAAGAAAAAAAGATTTACACAGTGAGTACAGTTCACTGTTCCTGTTATAAACATATATATATACACAGCACTGAGTCGTCTATGTCATTGGCATTTACGAATGAGCTACTCAAGCAAAACCAAGCACAGCTTGTTTGTGACATGCGTAGATCAAGAGTCATCTTGTCTTCATCACGATCTTAATTAAGTAAATATGTTTGTCCGTCGCCTCTTCTTGTGACTTACTTTTTGATAATGTTTAACCAGATCATATTGTGAACATGTACTGGCTGATGTGGATTGACACTCGTCATATATATATATACCCTATGCTTGCGGCGAAGAAAAACCCCATAGAATAACTCCAACGACGACGAAAACAGAGCGTCGATAAAATTGTTGGTTTTTCCTTGGTTTTGTTCATTTCTCAATCACATGCAATTACAATTGCGTCAACAATTTGCAGATATCCTGTTTTTGGCCTACATACCATATTTCCGGACAGTTGTGTTGCTAATACTGTTTGCGTTAACAATAAAATAATATAACCTTCAGTTTTGTCAGTTTATATTCATTTCGTTACCATGTTATCTATGTGACATTCTGTATCATCGTTTGTTATAGTACATCTATTTATATCATGTATTTATACTTTGTGCCAATTGAGCGTTATAAAGAAAGTTAGCAATGAATCCTATCTGACGTGAAGACTGTCTCCCCTTTCTTGGCACGGTTTAAGAATGCTTGCGCAGTTTCTTTGTGTGTTAAGCACACAATACTTGTCCCCTTTGTTCAGTCTCCCGATCGATTGTAACACTACGTGTCTCCCAAAACTGACAGTATTTTACTAATTAATTGAATCTTTTCTTTCGAAACCAATTGAAATTGTTGAGTTTGATGAAGCGAACTTTCAAGGACTGTCATCCAATTACACTTATATAGTAGAGGAGGATTGCTTTACACAACTCGCCTTCAGCTTCTGAATCCTTTCGTAAACCCTTTCGCACATACAACAAATCTGCAGCAGACGACTTAGAACACATATTGAAAAAACCCTGGTAAATCTCCATAAAAGATAGCTTAATTGTAAAATAAAGTTGAAAATATTATGTTCAAAGGAGAAATTGCTCATCACAATGTTTTCAAAAGTCGTCTGCTGCTATTGCATCAAAATGCGTCTACAGTCGGAAAGGATTAACTGTTATTGAAACGACAGCCATTGCACTCAACCGAAAGGTTTTCTAGGTTATAGCTATACTTTCAACTAGAATATGCATTTTTTTTAAGTAATATGAATAGCTTCTGAGACGATTATAAGTTGTTAAGGTCACTTTATGATTTGATTTTGAAAGTCATTTAATTGTTCAATATTTTCTCACTCACGAAATATGCAGCAGACAATTTTGCAAAAACAACAAGATTTGTAACATTATGGAAATCCCTAGATGAGAGAGTAACAGTTTAATATATTGGGAACACAGGAGAAAAGGCCCATCGTGCCGAAACCAATGATACAGATGAGATTGTGGGAGAGGGTTAAAAGTACTAAACGTGTTAAGGGACAGATTGTCTAGTTAAGGACGGTAATTAGTTCACTGATCGTATTCTGCCTTTCTGCATGCTAGATTCGCGAAGGAAATTGGGGAAAGTTAAATTAGCATCATAGACAGCGGGCGTTTCAATTAAGGGCCGCGGTCGGTTTGAATAGCCTTTTACATTTTGTTAATCGAACAAGAATAATTGTTGCACAGTCGCAGTGCCATCACCCCAGGCAAACGATGTTACGTCACTTTACTATCAACCAATTTGAAGGGAAGTTGCGCAATCTGAAAGGCGCCAAATACCAAAGGGTTGTCTAACTTCATATTTTGGGATACGGTCCAAAGAAATAGCGTTTTACGTATACGTAGCTTTCCAAACAGTCTTCTGTATTACCAACACCTGGTTTTGCGTGGTTAGAAATACATTTCATACCTTTGAACAATACGTATGAATATACAGAACCGGACCAAAAGGACGCTGGGTTTATTAAATCAAACAAAATAGTCCGATGACATTAACACCTAAGTAGATGCCCTTAATCAGATTTAGAGTAACCTCTCGATTGCTGCATTGTTCTCCTTGGACTCTGACTAAAGGGCTATGGTAATAATAATAAATAATAATAATAATAAAATAAAACTTATCATAATGATTTCTTATTTAGAGAGGGTGGCTCATTTAGCCAATAGGTATCTTGATAGCTAACTTAACTCATACACATGTTCAACTAATTGCGCATTTTTATCACAAGTAGAGAACTTTCGATGCTAAACACAGACACCGTTTGAAATCATTTTGGTGAATGGATATATTTCTACATTTGTTTAAAGGACCGAATTAAATGATCACACTTTTTTGTAAATATATATATATATATGTATCTTGCATATTTGTATGATATTTAGCAATTTCTATTTTGCTAACTTTTTCACCCATTCTGTTCCGTTCAGATACTGTCAATTCGGAAGAATCTGAAACTGCATATAAGGTATCAGGTCATCATGCAATGAGCTCAAGCGTATCATATTGATTGAAAGGGGCAGCCCCTGTACTACAATGGACACCCTGGTCAAACCATTGTCCAGGCACCTGGAGTGGCGACGAGATATTAGAGTATTAACGTAGTATGGTGTCATCTTAACAACGATTTGGACCCGTCGCACGAAAATACCGTGCGGGAATCTGGAACCAGCTATCACCCGAACCAGTGTGCATAGAAGCTCTGACTGATCAAGAACTACGCTATTGTTTGTCCAAACAGCCAAACTCTTAAAATGCACATATAATCGTTATGAAATGAATAAGACTATGTTAGAAAGGTATCTTATTGATTTCTTTAAATCTTAAAGTAGATTTCTTTCAGTAGCATGACTCGCCGTGAACATGGACTGTCGGATGAATCGATCCATTTATTTATTTCCTGAAAGTTCTTACTTGTTCTTCTGACAGTACCGGGTTAAGACTGTGTGGCATTTAACCGTCACGATGTCAGATATCTTAAGTGTCAATCCTCGCCTTGTTATTTTAATTTGTCAAGAGGGTATTGAAGTATTTACATGTAATTACAATTTGGACATCTTTCTAATCTTGTGGATTGAGATATCACGCGATGACGATATCGTTAAAAAAATGAAGATGGCATAATCTTTTCTGTTTCAGACTAGGATAAAAAATAAAATAAAGACAGATCTAGACTTCTAGATGGTGTTCGTTGGTCATCACAAAACCATTTTGATCTCCTTTATTTCAATGTGATATACATATTTTGATTTCCTGATATGGAGTGTAGGTTTGATATAGTGATTTTGTTTGGTCAGAATTATTTCAAAAGCTTTAGGTAAATGTTTAATTCTTTCTCACGGAGAACAAAATTGCAGCAATACGTCATCTAAGCTAAACTATGTAAACTTATTATAAATAAAATATAGTGGCAAAAGAAGCAATGTCTTCTCTTCCCAAAGTGTTTTCTAAAAGCGTCTGCTGAATATGACCCTATTTACGTATTTGCAAGTGGGAAATGGTCAAAGCAAAGCTAAGGTAAAAGCAATCTCTATCATACTTTTTATAATACACCTCCAAAATTATAAAAATCTCAAAATATAATTATACTTAATGTAGATAGGCAAAGGTATCAAGTTATACACCTTACAATGTGTACCATTGTGATTGTATTGTACCATATGACATATATCAGTTTTCTCTTAATGGGTGGATCATATGGACTTATCATGTGCGTTTCATATTTATCGTAAATATGTCTAATTAGATATACATTATCATTCCTTACAATGATGAGGGGTTTTCAGTGGAATATGTTATCTATTTAACTGCTTGGGTTGACAGTTGTTTGAAGTATACTCTCGCGAGAAAGTCACGTGGGTAGGTGTACTTGTCGCCGTTATAAATTATAACTGAGAACCTTTCGAAAAGGCAGTTTTATACCAATCTTTAAATTGCATGTTAAGTACAGCTTTGTGTTTGAACCACGTCAAATAAGAACCTACATTCTGAGGTGGGTATTTTTAATCATTGATTGATTTTTTGGGTTTTACGCCTTTTTAAACAAATTTTCAGTCATATCACGGCGGCCAGTTCACCTATTCATATGTTTCCTGGTTTTCTCACACCATTTCTCCACACAACATACTTTCCAAGCAACTGGCTGCTTTTCCACATAGACTGCTAGCCCATTGTTGAAAGACGAATGATGCTTGTCACAGTGGCTTTTGTCAAACGTCGGAAAGAATGTTGGCCGAGGTGGTATAAATAATTGACAATAACAGTTCAGTGTGTATACACTAACAGACAATGTTCGGTCATTGCCGTTCTCCAGAAGTGTTTATAATGACAATACACCCGCATTGTGATCCAAGAACATATCGAGTTAATCAAAGTTCATTGGAGTCGCGATGATTCGACCATTTGATAACTCGAATACATCCTTCAACTCGAACCATTTTCCGGAAAGAATAAGTGTTTGGAAAAACACTGTAGCAGCAGTTATAATTGCTCATACGAACCATCAGCTGTATTGCGGCGCTGTTTTTATAATTTAAGTCTATCACTAGCTTACCTCTCTTAACAAACACTTTATTATTTCTGAAAATAGATTTCGTTGAAATCTTACTACCAACATAATTGAGCGAGAAAACCAACATTCTGGCTTCTGCGTAAAATATCGAAATAGTTCTCTTGTTATCCACTAACCAATACTGCAATATTAATTGTGATAAAAAGACTCACGGATCATTCTTATGAAATGACAAACTGTGTTTGCATTCGTTCATGAAATGTGCAGATATTGCACTTCCACATTTACATTTACCATTACAATCATTGTCCTTATAATATGTTGTATAACTGTAATGTTATAACGCATGTCAGTGTATACTATTGTACAAACGTAATGAACTGATGCGCCTATGTGTTCAAATCAATATTGATTTCAATATCTTCTTTCTTTTCTTCTTCTTCTTCAGTGATATACAGATAATTAGATATATATTTTTTATTCAGGAAAAGGGCAAGTTTGCCCAACACACCACATCAATGTATCACTTAACTTTTAACATAGCCAAAAAGGAGACTATTGGCAAAAAAAAAAAATAGAAACAATCTAAAACATTTATATAGTTCCTTCCATTGGAAGGCGCTTTATTACGTATGTCGTAAAGCACGACTTGAAACACTATTAACGTATGTCATAATGCACGACTTTGTCTTAATGCACTACTTTAGACTATATTTACGTATGTCATAATGCACGATTTAAACAACATTTCGTATGTCAAAATGCACGTCTTTAAACAACATGTACGTATGTCATAATGCACGACTTGAAACAGTATTTGTTTGGACCACGTTTTTAGTATGTCATAACAGATAATGCACGACTTTAAACAGTATTTCTTTGGACCACGTTTTTAGTATGTCATAACTGATAATGCACGACTTTAAACAATACTGGCCTATGCCGTATTAGACGACTTCAAATGCATTTACGATTCAGATAGACCAAGATCAGCCAGCATGTTCGTGCAGTCTAACAGCAGTCCACACATTAATCTATCTCGGATCAACATATATAATCGACTACTTCATAAAAGTGTTAAAACGTATTAAACATCAATGGTGACGATACAATAAGCAGGAATTCAACGGGACCAATGTAAAAGGTTGACCAGTATCCATGCGTTCCTGTCCCGAGTCCAGAAATCTTTTAAAATCATCTAAATTATTGTCACCTGCTTTATTTGTACGTGTTGTTGATCGTATTGAGATAGCCAGGCGCTCTATAAATAAACAACTTTCTGTAATTGTAGTTTTAAGGAAATTGATCAGATCTGTGTAGCTGGACGCTCTATCCATAAAGAATAATTCTGTCCCAATGCGTTTTGAAGCAAATGCAGCAGACCAGAACACTTTTGGAAAAGGTGAGGCAAAAGGAGATATTGTTCATGATCAGCAATCTCCCCATTGGCCAAAATGTTTTCAACTCCATTCAATAACCATACGTACAATTGCAAAGAATGTGCATTGCATTGCTGAGATGTTTTTAATATCGTGTGCTGCATGGTTGCTCTATGGGAGAAAGGGTTCTCCATTACAAACATATACAGCAAAATTAACATTTCGGACAGTTTCGTATTTATGAATGTTTTAAGTTATCCTAAGATGCTACTGTTTGGCGCGTTTACCCTTTACCACATACACAAACAACACTGCCTTTTCGAAAGCATCTAGACAGATATTTGGACTTTCTCTCTAACTATGAAATGAAATTTTGAACATTGAGGGAAAAGGTCAACTTCCTGTTTGTTAATAGGATTTCAAAAGTCGTCTGCTATGGATACGTCTGTATGTGGGTAATGATTGATTCATAAATATATATTCAGACTCGAATAAAAAAGATGGAGACAGATAACTAATAAGGGGTATTCGTCTACTACTAACACAGGCAACCACAAAAAAAGTAACTTTGGGTTAGAGGTTATTTCCATGCATTTAATTTCTCTCTCCAAACAATTTATTAAATTCTTTCACATAACGCCCATTCTGTTTGTGTATTGTTACGACTTTATCATTTGCTATTCAATTTAAGTTAATCATTCCGCGTAACGCGCGGGTGTTGCTTGCCAGCGGAGTAATTTCATGTAACCGAATCTATATGGGCAATTTTCCGTCGAATTACGCACCTATAAGGTTGCTATCTTCTTTATGGTAAAGCAGCACCTGATCGTTTTCAAAAGAGAAATGTAGAATCAGAAAAAAAACTGCTGAGATTTTGTCAATAAAGGCAATTACACGGTAACAGAAGATTTTACAAGCGGACAAAAGAAATTAACTACCAGTTTTGAGTTCGATTGACATATTTAGACAGATCCGTACCCTTCCGGCCGACAGGTGCTAATTTCGCCACATTCTGATACTTGAAAAGTTGTATTACTCCGCGATGTAAATATAACTGAAAATGTTCAGATGAAAACGGGAAAGACGTGCACAGGTTTAATTAGACTAGCTGTTATCATGACAGTAAAGTTATTGTAAGTTTTGTTTGGGCATATTTTAAAAGTGCATGCATATATAAACTTGCAATTTCGTTCAATTGCTCTTTATATTACATATTGCAAAAACAGTAAATTAAAAAAGGAAACGCAGAGATGTTTAAGCGAAACATGCAATACCTAACTTTGCAAGATCAAAATATTGGTTTTACTAAAACAAACGGGTCCACGAATTGTCTTACCAATACAGATTGCTTAATAATCTTTTATCTGTTAACCATTTCACACCTTTAGACGCAGTTTGACGCATCTGCATCAGACGAACTTTGAAAACATGTCAACAAAAGAAAGAATTGCTCAAAACGAGAAATTGTTCATTGTGTCACCATGTTTTCATCTCTATTCAATTATTGCATTTCATTTAAAGGCAGTTGCCAATTTATTTCGGGTATGTTTTCAAAGTCGTCTGCTGCAGATTTGTTGTTTGTTGGAAAAGGAGGGTTAAGTTAAGAAGAGCAATAAACAGAAGTACTATACCAAATTAACGGGGAGCTTTTTTGTCCCGCCACATTCACGAAGTGGAGAAGTTTATTTGATTTCTGCAGATCTAGTTACCGGTGGGCGTTTTGTTGGAAGGGCAAACACACAGGAAGGACGTGGCGAGTATATCACCCTCCCTACAGTGTTAATTACAATGGAGAGTGTTGAGGCTATTCATTTGGATCGCTTTCAAATTCTATTTACTTTAACTTTATCAAAAACAGTTGAGAACAGTTTTGTGTGTGCATTGGGTTTGTATCTTGAATTTCAAGCTCATTTTGAGACACGTGTTTGGCGCATTATACATATTCTACAATGACACAGAACTAATGTCCATGTATACTGTTTTACGAGAAATGTGGAGAACCCATACTCTGAAGCGTCAATGTGGTTTTCCACAGAATATTATAGTCATTATTTTTCTGTTTATTAGTGTCCTTCCTAGGGTCATCCGTCAGACGAAATTTGGCACATTTGAAGACGATTAATGAAATCATTGTGGGGAAAGAGAACCTGTCCTGTGCGTATTTAAATCATGCCTCAAAGATGATTTCAAAGAAGATCACTGATAAAACAGTTCAATTATACAACGATATCTTTCTTACCTTTAATACATGTATACGCTACAGCAACAGACACCGTAGGAAACATTGTAACAAAAAGCGAATTATCTCATAATTAGCTTCTTTTTTTTACTGCAAAGTTTTCAACTGTTAAAAAGTATGGCTACGTTTATAGATACTTCCATAAACTTACTTGATGCTGTAGCCTACTCCAGATATGTTAGATAACAACTTTCGTTTTCACTAACTATAACATGTTAAAAGTATTGTCTGGTGTTGTCTTTTTGTACTAGCAGTACCATGCACGCGTCAGCGTGAAGTCTGCAGTTGTCACTGCCTTTAGAACACAATAGTTTTTCTCACCGGATATATCCGTGTATTGAAGGTCATTGGGTCATAAGTCATCTGAGTCCTCCCGACACTGACCACGGTAATAAAGAAACAATAAACAGACCATCAATCGGGACAAATGATTAATAAATCAGCTCGGACTGTCCAAGATTCATAACCAGAAGAAATCGCTTTGAACTCCAATTATTTCACCCTTATTTCCTGAATTTGATGTTGTCGTCTGCATTCCATTGCACGCATCTTGTCACAAGACATTAGCACCCTATTTGAAAAGTATTGCCGTATAAAGATATACATTTCATAGCCTTTTATCTGGTGTGATTATGTAAAGTCGTCAGCTTTAACATGATAAATATATGAAGATTTTGCAGCAGACGACTTCGAAAATGTCTTAGCAAAAACAAGGAAAATTTCTATAAATAAAAGTAAAATTACTAAAGATTAATGTTGAAAACATTGTTGAGCAAAGTCTCATTTCAAACGTCTTTTGCTGCAGAGGCGTCGGTAAACGTCTATATGTTTGAATGGGTTAACAATCGAAATACAATTTCCATGCCAATATTAAAAAAACATTATCGGAAATATAGACAAAAATTCATTATGAGCAATACATGTATGTCTTTTTCAAGAGAAGGATGTCGTCAGGGAAAGTTTGAAAGATATCAGCGTTTTATTCCTGTCAAGTTTGTGTGTGTGATAAAGACCAGTCTACACTTAAGACGCCTCTTTAGTGTTGATATTTCGAAAACAGTGTAGAAAACGTGCGTTTTCTCCTTTTCACCCCACTATTTCTAAAATAATATGAATCGAATAATAAATATTCCTCTCTTCCAAACTCTCTCAAAATATATTCAAAGAAAACGAATCTTAAAAACGGTTTCACAACAAGAATAAGTATGTCATGACTTGACATTAGAGGTATTATAAACCTGGCTTTAAATACAAATTGATTCACGTGTAATGTAGATGTACCTTTATGTCTATGTACAATACTGTTTAAACTAACGTAGATATTTAAAAAGTCGTCTGCTGCAGATTGGTTGTCTGCTGGGAAAGATGAAATGAATTCATAGTTTGTCTGTTTGAACTTTACTTATAAATATAAATGCATGTCCAATGATATTGTCTGGCTAAAACACAACACGTGCTTAAACTCCTCGTTTGAATTTGTTTTAAGTGAAGTAAAAGAAAAGTTATAAATATAATTTAATTTATTAAAGCCATGCCGTATTTTACACCTCTGTATATTCACTCGTTGACAGCCGAGTGTCCATCAATTTTCATCAAAATTCAATATCATCCTTGTTGGTCGCGTTGTGATAAAATGGTGCAAACGCTTGTCTTTCATACCCGAAACTACCGACATCTTTATACGAGATGAAATAGTGGAACACGTTTCGTTTCCATAACTCACACGTAAGTAAATCAATTACATTGTTCTATACAGCTCGCCAAATGACTTTATGCCGAAAAGGGGAGGGTTAATACACCCACAAGATGACTGTTCTTTGAGTGTTTTTTAAACATTGTTGCCGCATGCCCTTGTTTCTGTGACTGTTTTATCTTATTAAACAACCCTCCGCAATTTCTGAACCGTCTCGCGAAAAAACAAACATTATGGACTCTGCGTAAAGTGTCAACCCGGATCAGCTTAAGCATGCCACGCAGGCTTACCCGGATAGACACTTTCGCCTCCTGTGGATATTTTGTTTCAGGAATCACTACTCTAAACATATATTTCCCCGAGACGGAATATGGCGGGCCGGATCAGTCTGCGCGGAAAGCTCAGGCTGATCGGGTCGATACATTAAGCAGATGCCATAATGTTGGTTTTTCTCGCGGGACGGTTCATCTGATGATGTTTATACCAATTTTGTCTGATTTAGCAAGCGTGACAGACAGTCGAACCCTATACGTTAAACCAGGGATACTAACGAGGTCTTCCTCTACAAAAGAATCTGTCAAAACTCCACGGAAGATTGGACCTTAATATAACATCAAACAGTCGAAATTAAACCCCAAGAAAGGGCCCGATGTGCTCCTTTTTCGCGTGTCAAGTTATAAAAAATACTTACGCTTTCGATAGTTAGCTTAACATAAACATCAATTGATATTACATAGATTAATTATACGACAAACACACCAAAGGTCGTCAATAACGAATGGCGTCATACTCGGAATATTAATAATGCCATATAGATCAAACATGATTGATATTAGTTTCGTACAAAATAGTTCTTGATATTTAAAGGAAAACGTGGAAAGTTTCATTGTTCGGATGCGTATAATTAGTGTCCAATGCCTTCGAAAAATGAGATAAGTACGCTTTCTAAACTGTGATGAATTCAATAAATTACCTACTTATTCCATTCAAAAACAAGAGGCCCGTGAGGGCCTATGCTCTACTGGCATGGATCTTGAAGGCGTTATTGTGACAATTCAAAATAAAGACTGTATTGTGTTAACAAGCTCTATTATAGCAATTTTGACAATTTCAAGGGCCGTAATCCAGTCATG
>JAUELF010000018.1:387226-411031 GCA_031471495.1 Clinocardium nuttallii
CCATATGACTGAAATAATGCTAACAGTTCACACCTATAACACATTGGTAGTGCTGGCAATAAACGCCTCCATATGACTGAAATAATGCTAACAGTTCACACCTATAAGACATCGGTAGTGCTGGCAATAAACGCCTCCATATGACTGGAATAATGCTAACAGTTCACACCTATAACACATCGGTAGTGCTGGCAATAAACGCCTCCATATGACTGGAATAATGCTAGCATTTCACACCTATAACACATCGGTAGTGCTGGCAATAAACGCCTCCATATGACTGGAATAATGCTAACAGTCTTGTCTTCTTCTTCTTCAACATAACTAATTCTGGGTCATTTTCGTACAAGTGTCGTTCGATGTACTTCTGGGCTTATCCTAATACCTGGCGTTAACAGTCGATTAAAGTGAAATCTCATTCGCGAGTTGAACCCTTGTGATGGATGGTATGCACAACTTTATTGTCGTAATGTACAACTTTGATGTCGTAATGTACAACTTTGATGTTGTAATGATCGACTAAAGGATACATTTGCGAACAATGTAGACAAGGCTCAGCCTTCACACTCGTTCATAGTATTATTTATCTTTGTCCTTATTATTCGTTACACATGAATCATTATGTAGCAAAAAAGTTATTACTCTTTTGATTTTTAAGAACTTGGCATGGTGATGGGATTCGTTATAACATACCGTGAGTTAAGACTTCGGTATAAGAAACCGCGAAATAAGGATTTAGTTATAACACACCGCGATATAATGGTTCAGTTATAGCATACTGCAAGATAATGGTTCAGTTATAACATACCGCGAGATAAAAGTTCAGTTATAACATTCAGTTATAACATACCGCGAGATAAGAGCTCAGTTATAACACACCGCGATATAAGGTGTCCGTTATAACATACCGCGAGATAAGGGTTCAGTTAGAACATACCGCGAGATAAGGGATCCGTTATATCTTACCGCAATATAAGGGTTCAGTTATAACAAACCACGAGGTAAGGGATCCGTTATAACATACCGCGAGATAAGGGTTCAGTTATATCATACCGCGAGATAAGGGATCTGGTATAACATACCGCGAGATAAGGGATTCGGAACTGTTATATGACTGCTGAAAAGGACTTTTGTAAGACGTGAATACCATTTTGCAATGTTTCTTCATAAGAAATCTCATTTGTCTTATTTTTAGACTAGAGCCGAATACAATTTATTTGCTATAAACTATCTCAAAACTTCATGCGCAGCATTTGCAACAGACGCCCTTTGAAAAACTTTTTTGAAATTATTTTCGTAAAAGGAGAAATTACTCATAATGTTTTTAATTTTATTTAACTATCATAATATAATTAATGAAGCTTTTTCATATTTTGCCCTAGATGTTTTTTAAAGTTGACTGCTGAAGATTTATTGTACGTCGGATAGGGTTAAATAATATGTAAATCAAAGAATATTTCAGAGAATGCCCATCAATCAATGAGTAAAAAAAACCTATTAAACATTGATTCCAGTCCACAAAGCAGTTACATTTCGTAGATGTCGTGATATAGAATTGCAAAAGTGTTTTTGATTATACAAGATTGATTGATTAATCGATTGAGTATTTGGTTAATGCCGTTTTCACTATTTTGGTTATCATATCACGGCGGTAATTCTTTACCTTTCCTGACGTTTCACACCGGTACTCCCTTCAACATTTATTCCAAGAAAGTGGCTACTTTACTACATATAAATTGGTGGAAAACGAGGATATTTGTCGCATTGACTTTTGTCAAACGTCAGAAAGAAAGTTGGTCGAGCTAGGGCTCGAACTCACACCACCTGCATTCACCTTCGTCGCAACAATCTACTCGGATGTCATGGGATAGGCAGACTTGCAAAATGTAGAATTAATTAATTTCCATTAATGGTACACCAATATTCACACTTCGCTACACGTCGCAGAAAACAGAAATGTCATAATCGGCCATATTGTAATGACTTCGGGTTTTTCGTCATAAAATATTCAGTCAATTCTACGACAGTTATCAATAACGGTTCGTATTATACGCATTTAATACTATACGCCATATGCTTGCAGAGAGATGATTGAATGGGGGATACGGTCGCGAGAGTCTGACATGAATTTTTAATGGCTGGAATCATTGGAATTGCGCATGCTCCACTGACTGCGGTACAGTTTTGCGCATGCGTCGACACATTTACACGTGTCGCTGACATAAAAAGGGCACGAGGGTGATATATTTCAATCATGAAGATGCATCACGTACATTATATGAGATACGCTATGTCCATTGGACATTTTCTTTATGTGAAATGTGTGCGACTCTCCCAAATACAAAACACGATAAAAATATCGACAAATGAAAATATAAAAAGACATTGGTTAATACAAATTGTGGGAAATGAAAATAAGCAAATGATCCGTTTTACTGCAACAGCTAACCCCATTTCTTAACCCTGTCCACATACAGCAAATAATGGTATCCTGCAGCAGCATTCTTAACCCTGTCCCACATACAGCAAATAATGATATCCTGCAGCAGCATTCTTAACCCTGTCCCACATACAGCAAATAATGATATCATACAGCAGCATTCTAAACCCTGTCTCACATACAGCAAATAATGATATCATACAGCAGCATTCTTAACCCTGTCTCACATACAGCAAATAATGATATCATACAGCAGCATTCTTAACCCTGTCCCACATACAGCAAATAATGATATCATACAGTAACATTCTATACCCTGTCCCACATACAGCAAATAATGATATGATACAGCAGCATTCTTAACCCTGTCCCACATACAGCAAATAATGATATCATACAGTAGCATTCTTAACCCTGTCCCACATACAGCAAATAATTATATCATACAGCAGCATTCTTAACCCTGTCCCACATACAGCAAATAAGTATATCATGCAGCAGACTGCAGCAGACGACTTAGAAAACATAGTGACCAAAACCTGTAAAATATCAATAAAAGATAGCGTTATTGTTAAATAAAGTTGGAATCATTGTAACCAAAGAAGAAAATGCTCATCATGAGGGATTTCAACTTTGACCACAATGCTTTCAAAGTAGTCTGCTGTTATTTCGTCAAACTGCGTCTGCAGTTGGGAAAGGGTTAATTGACACCAGACCAGGCCAATCCGGATCATATTACGACGATGATGAACAGACTGGTCACCAAGTGTGTTTATGGTGATGATGACGGTGTTGATGGTGATGATGACGGTGTTGATGATGAGGGTGTTGCTGGTTATGGTGATGATGAAATAAACAACAATTTGGAACTTTTAATCTCATTTATTATATCTTTTTGAGTCATATAATATCATATCAATAACATACATATAGACAAATGTTGATTTAATTAAATAATTAAAAACTCGTTCTTTGTTTAAAAAAAAATGAAACGAAAATTAGCATTTATATTGTATCTCCCCTATATAAAAATTGAGAGAGTGAAAATTAAAATATGTACAACAAATAATATAAAATATAAATGACATAAGGTTTATCGTACACAACGAGGCGCTGTAATACCATTCGTTATCGCAGAGTAGCAATTCGACATATCTGCAGCAAACGACGTTCAACTTTCAAAAAGAAAAAAAATGAAGAAAATGAGATATTTCTCATAAAGAATAATATTTCATCTTGCTACAATGTTTTCAACTGTATATACAATTTCTAAAGATATTTTCCATGTTTTCAAAGTCGTCTGAAACAATTTTGTGATGAGTGGGAAAAGGGTAAGGGCAAGGTTCATCCCCTGCATCCCCCCCTTCCCACAAGAAAAAAACCAAGTCCTGCAACTATGTTTAATACTACGTCGTATCTTTTTTATCTCGAATCTCCCGGAACAATTCAATAAAACGTCGACGTATGAAAACTTCGACTATTGGAGGGAGGTGTGGTCTGCATTAAGTTTGACGAGGAACTGCATTGTTGTTAAAAAATAAATTCGAGATATTGAACATGTTGACATACATGTACGAAAGTTCGACACATTTACTTAAGATGAGAATTTTAACCCTTTCACACCTACAGACGCATTTTGAAGTAATAGCGGCAGACGACTTTTGAAAACATTGTAGCTAAAGGTAAAATTGCTCACTATGATTTACTACCATTTTTGTAATCTCTTTAAAGTGTCTATGGAGAATAAAAGACTGGCAGAACGATGACGCTCATATTACAAAGTTACACGAAAATCCATGACTCTACAATAACCCGAAGATGGACATCTGACATAAATATAATTTGTATAACCATGGAAATGGAAGTTCAATGAATGAACGTAAAAAATGACGTAACATTATTTACATAATTGTGAATAAATTATAAACTGGTTGAACATCTCCAATGGCTCGTACAACAATTGTGAAGAAATCGGCGAACTGCTACACTTGAAGCCTTAGAAAAGGAAAAACGTTCAGTTGATAAAATCCTAATCGCGCTTTAAAACTCTATGTTGTAGATACTCAATTGAATCGTGACGGAGAGACTATTCTAATGAAGTGAAGTTCTATGCAGGAAAAGGGGAGAAATTAACTCTTTTCAGTATGAAGACGACGTTAAAGTACATATTTGACAATGATATTGCGGAAAGGAGAAATTGCTCTAAAGAATACAATTTCTCTGTTTCCACACTGTATTAACTATGTATTAAACTATTTTTCCAAATTTCCTGTTTTAGCCCGAGATATTTTCAAATCATAGGACTGACTATTTTACCCTTTACCCCATACTAAAAATCGGTTACAGACCACTTTGAAAACATGTAGATTTCTTTTTATAAATTAACTACAAATGAAATTATAATTATTGAATATGTAGATTAGAAAACATTGTAAAACAAGTTAAATAACATCTAATTTTGCTAAAATGTTTTAATAAGTCGTCTACTGAAAATTCGTCTTCAGGTGGGAAAGGGTTAAATATAATATCAGATTAACTGTCAAAAGCTAGTTTAGTACTATTACCTACATGTTCTAGAAATTATACAGTAGTTTGCGTATGATAACTGAAACTTCCTATATATAGGACGCACCTGCTATGCCTAACGGAGCCATGCCTGAATGTTTTGTTTTTTTTAGATTTATAATTGTTAAATACACTTAGATAACATTTTGAGTAATGGGTAAGGTGCTCGTCTTGAGAAGTTTATCCGTTACCAATAATGCTTTCGGGTTTTAATTATGTATGTGCATTAAATGTCAACGTCAACGAGTAGTTCGATCTAATTGTTAAACAAAATCAAACCTTTATCATAACTAACAGTGTAGGACTATATTCACATGTCTATGTATAAAAGTCACTTGTGTAGGTTTTGTTATTTTTGTCAGATTTGCACATAAATTTGTAAGAGTATATAACATTTAAAATGCATTATAATTATATCAAAGTATTATTTGGCACACATATTGAATAGATCTTCATTAGTACTGATATTTGACAAGATCTTCATTAGTACTGATATTTGACTAGATCTTTATTAGTACTGATATTTGACTAGATCTTCACTAGTACTGATATTTGACTAGATCTTCATTAGTACTGATATTTGACTAGATCTTCCTTAAAATTGATATTTGACTAGATCTTCATTAGTACTGATATTTGACTAGATATTCCTTAGTACTGATAATTGACTAGTATAATTGACGTTAGAACTACATGTAATAATTGACTAGAAAATTAACTATTGTACTAATATTTTACTAGAAATGAACTTTAGTACATATAATTGACTAGAAATTGAACTTGAGTACTTATTATTGACTAGAAATGAACTTTAGTACATATAATTGACTAGAAAATGACTTTTAGCACTAATAATTGACTAGAAAATGAACTTGTGAGTTGACTAGTTAATGAACGTTAGTATTACTGATTGACTAGTTAATGAGCTTTAGTACTAATAATTGACTATAAAAGAATTTTAGTTCCAATGATTGACTAAAAAATTAACTTTAGTACTAATATTTGACTATAAAATGAACTTAAGTACTAATGATTGACTAAAAAATGATTTTGTTGTACTCATATTTGACTATAAAATGAATTTTAGTACTAATAATTTACTAGAAAATGAACTTAATAATAGTTGACTAGTTAATGAACTTGACTAGTTAATGAGCTTGACTAGTTAATGAACTTGACTAGTTAATGGACTTTAGTACTTAAACTTGACTAGAAATGAACTTTAGTACATATAATTGACTAGAAAATGACTTTTAGTACTAATAATTGACTAGAAAATGAACTTTAGTACTAATAATTGACTAGAAAATGAACTTGTGTACTAATAGTTGACTAGTTAATGAACTTCACTATTTAATGAACTTTCGTACTAATAATTGACTATAAAAATCAACTTTAGTACTAATGATTGACTAGAAAATGATTTTTTGGTACTAATAATTGACTAGAAAATGAACTTGTGTACTAATAGTTGACTAGTTAATGAACTTTAGTATTATTAATTGACAAATTAATGAGCTTTAGTACTAGTAATTGACTAGAAAAGAATTTTAGTAACAATGATTGACTATAAAATTAACTTTAGTACTAATATTAGACTAGAAAATGAATTTTAGTACTAATGATTGACTAGATTATGAACTTGTGTACTAATAGTTGACTAGTTAATGAACTTTAGTATTACTAATTGACTAGTTAATGAACTTCAGTACTAATAATTGACTAGAAAATAATTTTAGTACCAATGATTGACTAGAAAATTAACTTTAGTACCAATGATTGACTGGAAAATTAACTTTAGTACTAATGATTGACTATAAAATGAATTTGTTGTACTTATATTTGACTATAAAATGAATTTTAGTACTAATAATTGACTGGTACTAATAGTTGACTAGAAAATGCATTTTTTTTATCATAATTGTTTAATTCAATTACAAAATATCTTGTAAATAAAACATGTAAATATAAATATATTTAGCTTGCAATTCCAATCATGAAATTGGCATGAAAAATACACATAAATATTTCAACTTAAACGATGTTACAATATACTTTCTCTCAGTGAAAAAATGTATAACTAGATACATGTATAAAGGTTATTACGTGGTTTTAAAATCGGGGAACTGCAATGTAGCTTGTTTCGATTCAATACTTTCCAACAAAGACAATTGGACAGCAGATGGTTTGTGAAGCTCTTCATTAACAGTAACAACATCTTTAAAATTGAAAGTGCAATTTTGAAATACCGAACAAAACTTATGGGAAAAGGAGAACGTTCTTGTAACACCAAAAAGGTTCTCCCTTCGCCACGAAGATTTCAAAAGCCGTCTGCTGCAAATGTGTCAAAATGTCTACATGAAGGAAAGCTTCAATTGAAAACAGCACACACTATCCGGTGTGTTCCATGGCAGAAACATGCCTACTTAGTTATAGACATTCGACATATATACATGTATGTATTGATATTGTTCCAATAAGAACAGTTAGCACAACTAGTTAAACATTAAGAAAAAAATGAAACATCACCATACACACTTTGAAATTGACTGACTCGTGAACATAACACAAATAATATCAAACTCATTGGGCAAGAAAGCAGTCTATATTAACAAGGCATTGGCATACCTTATACACGTAATATTTTTTGTTTGTAAAACAATAGAGAAACACAATTCTCCATTAACTTTTTGAATACAAATTAATGACGTTGTTGTTGTTGTTTTTCATCCCAGTTTAAAAGGAATGTTTGGTATTCCGAATAATTCATTGATAAAACAGGCATGCCCGATTTTAAACCTTTTTTTAAGAACTGAAACTTATCGGAGCATATTTCTAGCCATGTCATTTGTTGAACGTATATCTCCTTTCGTTACTTATTGGCATATTTCTACCAAAACATCCCTTTCCTGTGTAAAAGCGCACTATTTTATAAATACATTTTAAAAAGGAAGCATTAAATAAATCAAAACAAAATATGAGTCGTCAAGCGAGAAAACCTGCGTAAAGTCTCGACCCGGATCTGCCTAAGCATGCCTCCTATGGATTTTCTGTTTCAGGAATCAATTCTCTAAACATCTATCCCCATGAGACGGAATGTGCCGGCCCGGATTAGCCTGTGTGGATTGCGCAGGTTGATATCATTACACAGAGGCCATAACGTTGATTTTCTCGTGGAACGACTCATATGTTATGCTTCTACAAAGTTATACCAATGTAAAATATTCGTGTTTGTATTTCTCAACTGAACCTTAGAGAGAACTAAACATCGCCGAATACTACAGTACTGTAGTATAAACATAACCATCGCCGAATACTACAGTACTGTGGTATACACCCAAACATCGCCGAATACTACAGTACTGCAGTATACACCAAAACATCGCCGAATACTACAGTACTGTAGTATAGAAAAACAAACAATATTTTATATTTAAATGACGTAAAACACTTGAAGCAATAAAACACCAGTCCAGACGTCTGATTATTCCAACACAAGATTGTTTTTTAGTTCAATATTAGTTTATAAAACAGTAAAAGTTGACCCGTTTTTAATTGACGAGAGAATTCACAATCCTTTGTCTAGCCATTATTGACAACGTCTTGACTCCTGACGTCATTCGACCACAAATGTTTATTTCCTTCCAGCTATACATATGACTCAAGGTAGAACCCCATCTCTTTCATCCATTCATCTTTTAACTAATAAAAACACTCGTCCAGTATGACTATATTAAAGTTAACTTGAGCAACAGGATCATATTAAAAGTCTGAACCGCGTCAACGTTTCTTTGCTCAATAAAATCTCGTTTAAAATACCCAATTATGGCGAAAATTGCCAGAATCATCACATTCACAAAATGACGTCCAAAAGTTGCGATTTGTAAGAGTGGTCTGTTTTCCGGAAAGTCGACACTTAGAACATAATTCATTTTGCCGGCGACACTATCGAGCTTCCATATGGCTGACCGGTATTACAGGGCTGTAAAGCGAAAGGGTTCATGGCCGAAAAAGGAGATCCCATAAGGCTGCTCATTCCTGAAAACAGAAATGCAGGCACGATATTATAAAGTTTTTATGGTAAGTAGTAACCCTTCCCTTTCCCAACTACAGATAATACAGGCACGATATTATAAAGTTTTTATGGTAAGTAGTAACCCTTTCCCAACTACAAGTGTTGACGCAACTGCCACAGATGACTTTTGAAAACATCATGACAAAAGAAGAAATCTCTCACTATGAGAAATTTCTACTTTTGCCATACTGTTTTCAAATATATTCAATATTCATACTTTCATAAATATTTCTATAATTGTATCCGTATGATTTGGAAGTTGTCTGCTCCAGAAGTGTTGTGGGTGGGCAAAGGTTAATTAGTTATCTTGTAGATCACAGGGGCAACTAGAAATGTAATGCATGGATAATAGAATGTAAGACGTTCTGCATCTTTTTTATTTGAAAACGAGAGCCAGTTGCTTGGAAAGACTGTTGTCTGGAGTACTGGTTTGAGAGAAAGCCAGGAAACATGGGTACTAAAACTGGCCGCCGTGATATGATTGAGAAATTATTGAAAACGGTGTTTAATCCCAATCAGTCATGATACCTTATGAACAAATGTGTTAACCCTTTCCCACATACAGACGCATTTTATGCGATAGCAGCAGACTACTTTTGAAAACATTGTGGGTAAAGGTGAAATTGCTCATGATGAACAATTTCTCCTTTGGCCTCAATGTTTTCAACTTAATTATAAAAAAATAAGCGATCTTTTATTGATTGTTTCAGGTTTTTGTCACGATGTTTTCAAAGCCGCCTGTTGCAGATTTGTTGTATGTGGGAAAGGGTTATATTTGGCGATCAGTTAGGACGAGAATAGCATATGCGTCAGCATTTATTTAGCAGAAATATTGGTAGTTAATCAAGGAGATTCCGTGAATATTGAAAGCGGTGCAAAACATCGTTCAATCACACCAAACCATATTATATAAATATAAAAATAAGACGTTTTGTACATTTTAAGCTAAAAGGTAATATAATATATAATGTAAAACTATCAATAAAACCGTCGAGGAATTCAATAGATAAAACATATATGACATTTACGGCAACGACAAAATGCAATGGCGCAAATCAGTTAGGCTTAATTATACATACAGTTATTTATCAAAATGAAACATGTTGCCAATTAAACAAAGTTTATTCTTACATTGTAAAATGAATGTGCCCAACCGGCTTGCAGCCCGGACATCCCAAAACTTGCAATTGAAGGGCCATAGCCACTGTCAGTACTTGTTAATCCTGAGCGCACGGGTGCAAAAGCACTTTTCTGTTTAGATGTGGGTGCATGAATATTAGCCGGGGAGTATGAAAGTAGTCCTGAGTTACTTCCGCAATTCGAAAGGGGGTTGTTAGGCGTACTACAAGAACCCACTGAAGATAGAAAAGAAAAAAAAGCTCCTTTTAACCCCTGTCCATTTATGACGTTTTAAATTGCATCTATTTAGGATTGCACAAATGAAAGCATTGTAATTTTCAGAACTCTGGAATTACATGTATCTCATTTTTGGAGAAAGTTCATATTGCTAGTCGGTTGCAGATTTGTTGTAAGTGGAGAATGGTTAGGACCGCGACCAGAATACTTACGTCCAGGTGGCAGTGGAAGCAGGACCTTTTTTATATATCAAATTTCTGTTTTAATTCAATGAAATCGAAGCGTGTACACCTTGTCTGGAGTTACCCGTCCCTACCATTACATTAGAGGGCCAGGCACCCTTTAGACATATCAAGCTGCATTGGTCTGCTAAGGAGGACGAGTGGTACAATTTTACTCGTATAGTATAGTATGCACAGTCGACCTTAATGTCCAATATCGTACAAACATGCAGCATTTATACAATAGCATGGTACCTCTTTATAGACAGTTACAATAGGCTGTTAGCTCAATCCCAATATATGCATACGTGTTTGAAGATGATGTGTGTAAGATTATATGTGTATGGATATATCTGGACTGTTTGATTAATTAAGATCTTGACCTAGTTTATTTGTTTTAGAAGTATAACTAGAACATGCCTCAGATTTGCGCCATGACAAATTTAAAAATAGATGTGTGAATATATGCGTACCTACCCATATTTCCTAAACTTCCGGCACTCGAATGGTACCCGTTCATAGATGAACTATATGCACTGCCATTACTGTGAGGAGTGGAACCAGTGGAACCGTAACCTCGTGGAGATACACTTGAACTTTGACCTCTGTTGTACCCTGTGTAGCAAAAAAAGCAATGTACATTATTAGCAACACAAAAATAATTAAAATAACAACAACACTAGTTGACAAGGAACAATATATTTATTTCGTTATACAGGCTCATGATACAACATATTCGATACGTATTTATACAACACAAGTAGTGAAATACATTATAACACTGACATATAAAGCTAAGTTATCATTAAGATTTTGAAAGAATTTCGCGTCTTATTTCGAATGCGCCATGAAAGAAATTTGTAATATTGTAGACTTTAGACTCATTATTTGTATTTAATATCTATAATATTTGTTGAAAGTACTGCTGTTTATCCAGGATACATAAGATAAGATAAGAAATTGTTTATTAAAGTGACATGTGTGAAACATAGCCTACTTTGGTTAACAGTATGATATAAAAAACAAAAATGATCACACCGGCCCTTTGGGCCTATAGGTCACCTATATTGGATATAAGTATATACATACTTACATATTAAACAAGTAAGTTGACATCCAACTTTATTCGTTTAATGTCAAATATTATTATTTTCATCGCTTTCAACGGATTCAACCGTAGGAACACGATATACAAAGTCGAACTTTCACGGAAATGCACGCAAGATAAATATATCGGACTTACCGTCCTCCCACTGTCCGTTTTCTGGAACACTGACGGCCAGTTGACCGGAATATGTATTGAAACTGGACATTGACGGAGTATTATTCATGGCGGGTGACCTAGGGGCAGGAAGAGAGAGCTGGTTGGGATTTCTTGGCATGCTGTAAAGTGCTTCGGCTAAGTCGGCCGCTCGTTTGAGTACGATTTCCTGAAACGTATAATAAATCGATGAGTATTTCTTGGTAAAAATTAGAAAAATCTCTAAAAATGAATGTATAATAATTAAAAAGAATTGAAAACATTGTGGCAAAATGAGAAATTGCTCATTATTTGTTTTCAATTCTATAAAAAAAAAGTATACTTAAAAATTACAAAATAATTTTCATTTTACTGCTCCGATGGTTTTGTTAGTATGGTCAGATAAAAGTTTTAATAAGCAATGTTCTCTTTTTTTCACACAATGTTTTCAACTCATTGAAAATTGCATTTTTAAATTTCAATACACATGTATTGCTAATTTGATTTCAAAGCAGACGACTCTTTGAATTTCATATCAGGTAACGGGGTGATATAGACGCTTATTTACCTTTGGCAGTCTTTCCGGATCTCCTGGGTGACGAGGAATAAGCTTCATTAAACGTTGGAAACCATATTCTATCGTGGGTTCTGTGAGCGCTGGATTAAAAAACGAGAAACATGATATTTTATTCTGTACATATGAGCCGTTCAACGAAAAAACCCGCATTATAGTCTTTGCCTAATGTATCGACCCAGATCAGCCTGCACAGTCCACGCATGCTAATTCGGGCCGAGACATTCCGACTCAGGGGGACAGAGCTATAGAGTTATGATTCCTGAAACAGAAAATCCACAGGAGGCAAAAAGAGCCTGTCCGGGTTAGCCTGCGAGGCATGTTTATGCTGTTCCGGGTCGAGTCCACAGTGTTGGTTTGTCTCGCGGAATGACTCGCATGTTTCATTCTGTACAAAGATCAATTTAAACTTTCCCCATTTTCAGAACATCTTCTACTCTCTGCAGCAGATTACTTTTCAAAAGGGAGACTTTGCACATTTTAAGACATTTGAGCATTTTAAAACAATGTTTAAACTCCCTTCGCAAAGTATATTTTATAATTTTCATGGAGTTATATATTGGTCCATGGGTGTTTTCAAAGCAGAGGAAACTAAACTTTAGTATAGTATCAAGTAAACGCTTGTAACATTTCAAATACAATGAGAAGATGATAGCAGTTTTCATGAAATACAAATACAGTGAGATACCTACACGACAGAGAGGCAAAACATCTAAAAAATCTATATTAATGAAAGTTGGGTTATTGAAGAGAGTTGAAAACGTACTTTGGCAAAATAAGAACTTACGAAATGTGCCTGCTGAAGAGAATCAAAATGCATCTACATCTGGGCAGGGTGAGTGTATTATACTTTCCCTGATCTGGGAAAGGGTTAATTAATAATTGAACTATATTAATACTTACATGTATATACAAATCGACCCGGGGCACCTTTACAGAACTGTTTTGATTTATAAGACAGGGTCACCTCTACGACCCCCGGGATGTGTCGGGGCGGGGTCTGTACCTTGATGGCGTGTGACGTCAACAACTGCAAATAGACAAGTAAACAGACATCAGCAACTTTGTATTGCCTGTTAAGGATATTCACTGTTTGCCATTTTGTTTTTTATAGAATTTCTGGAGTTTATACATACATTTATACAATACACAAATGTATATGTATATGTAAAATGCTCTTATCTGACTGCTTCAGTTTAACGTTTCCCGTATTGAAAGCCTCTGCAGCAGTAAACTTTTGACATATTTTGGTGAAAGCAAGGCATGGAAACTATCTTTAATTAAAATACATTTTTGTAATAGACTCGATAACATTTGTGGGGAAAAGAAGTAATTGCTCATAATTTTATTTTCCTATTATTTTCAAAAGTCGTCTGGTGCAAAGACGTCACGATGCGTCTGTATGTGAAAAAGGGTTAACTGTCCCCTTTAATCTTTTCTAACATACAACAAATCTGCAGCAGACGAATTTGAAAACATCTTGCTCAAATTGTAAAAAATAGCTGTAAGTCAACGAAAAATCTTTGAATAGTGGCAAAAGGTGAAATTGCTCGTTTTGAGCAATTTCTCATTTTGTCACAATGTTTTCAAATTTGTTTGCTGCAGATGCTTTAAAAGGCGTCTACAAGTGGGAAAAAGTTAAACAAGGTGCGTAATCGCGTGGTGCAATTCATTATGTCATTTGTCTAATAATTTTCGTTTCAGTGTGTCTAAAACAGTACATTATGTCACTGGGTTAGTTTATTCATTTACTGGGATAGAATAATTACTCGTGCACCCTAGAGTCTATTATTTATAATGACGTCACGATGAAAACCACCCTAACGGTGAAGTTTCAGAACAGTTTGCATAGTGGTACAATTACATTTTCATCAGAAACATAGGGATTGCAGGTTGTCCTAAAAATAACGTTCTAATTGCACCCAGCGAAAAGGCGTGGGCTCTGCTCAGAAAGCACTGCTGTTTATAAGCTGATCTGAATTGTATACTGGTCGCAAACAGCTGATGCTTGCATCTATGGTATGAAGTCGAATGAATCTAGTTGTATCATTTTATAAGATCTTTTAAGTTTTCTTTAGTTTAGAAATAGATATAAATTTATTCTGCGTAAACTACATGTCTCATTGTTGCACATGCATTGTGTCAAAACGATAGGCAAGCGAGGACATCTAGCTCTTTCTACAAGGACTTTAATTAATGAATATCAATTAAATTACTACTACACCACGTCCCGCTTAGACCGTGTAAATCACGCTATAGAACGCCGTCAGCAAAACGGTGTCGCAAAATTGCCAGACTTTTGCTGCTTTGAGGAAATAGACTGGATACAGTCCGTCTATTTTCATGACATTTCTATTGTCTTAAGAGAAATTGTTTATTGAGAGAATGACTTTATACATACATATGCGTACAGGCAAACACCTCCTATATGTCATGTCAATTTGCGACACGATATAGTTATGCAACCATATATACACATGAATAGAATAGACAATTCAAAACCAGTGTGATAATTAATTTCATACAATAACATATCATGTTTTAGTTATTATTCAGTATATACACCTTAAAATAGAGTAAGGTAGCAAAATAGTCTCTAATAACCAATACCAAGATGGTACACAATACAATAATAGATTCAGGTAGCACAATTTACCACGACCAAGTTGGTACACAAAACAACAGATTAAGGTAGCAAAATAGTCCCTATTTGCCATGACTAAGTTGGTACACAATACAGTAAAAGATTATGGTAGCAAAATCTACCATGACCAAGTTGGTACACAAAACAACAGATTAAGGTAGCAAAATAGTCCCTATTTGCCATGACCAAGTTGGTACACAGAACAACAGATTAAGGTAGGAGAATTGACAAATACCAAGTTGGTACACACAACAACAGATTAAGGTAGCAAAATAGTCCCTATTTGCCATGACCAAGTTGGTAAACAATACAATAATAGATTCAGGTAGCAAAATTTGCCATGACCGAGATGGTACACAAAACAACAGATTAAGGTAGCAACATTTGCCATGACCAAGTTGGTACACAATACAACACATTCAGGTAGCAAAATTTGCCAATACCAAGTTGGTACACAAAACAACAGATTAAGGTAGCAAGATTTGCCATGACCAAGTTTGTACGCAATACAATAATAGATTCAGGTAGCACAATTTACCATGATCAAGTTGGTACACAAAACAACAGATTAAGGTAGCAAAATTTGCCATGACCAAGTTGGTACACAATACAACAGATTAAGGTAGCAAAATTTGCCATGACCAAGTTGATACACAATACAATAATAGATTTAGGTAGCAAAATAGTCTCTTTTTGCCATGACCAAGTTGGTACACAAAACAACAGATTAAGGTAGCAAAATTTACCATGACCAAGTTGGTACACAATACAACAGATTAAGGTAGCAAAATAGTCCCTATTTGTCATGACCAAGTTTGTACACCATACAACATATTACGGTAGCAAAATAGTCCCTATTAGCCATGACCAAGTTTGTACACCATACATATATGGAGAGGAATAAAAAGAAAACAGATGCAATTCCATTAGGTCCTTAGGTAGCCTTTCAATAGAGCGCTCTATCTGATCGGTTTCAAAAACCATTAACGTAAAATTAATTACTCCGGTATTCAAATAGCGCTGGATGTACTCGCGGCTTTCATTAATCATTAATACCCGAGATGTAGTCCGCTATGTGACGAGACACAGTCTCTTGTTTAATCCCTCTCCCTCACACAGACGCTTTCTGAAGCCTCTTTTGAAAACATATTGACAAAGAAGAAATTGCACAAAACGGGCAATTTCTCCTTTTGGCACAATGTTTTCCACTTTTTGTCATAGGTTATCCATTTATTTATGGAGATTTTCTATGTTTTTACAAAATATGTTCAAAGTCGTCTGCTGAAGAATGGTCGTATGTGTGAAAGGGTTAATCCCTTTCCCACATAAAGACACATTTTAATGCATTTGCAGCAGACGATCTTTTAAAAACATTATGTTAAATTTAGAAATTGCTCACGATGAACAATTTCTCATACTTACACAATGTTTTAACTTTATTCAAACATTATGCTTTCATTTATTGGGGTTTTTCTTAATAATTTTGCAAAGACGTTTACAAAATGTTCTGCTGCAGATTATGAGCATGTAGGATCAAGATCTGTCTGTAATTATGTTCAAGTACAAATTAATATATATTTGCAGTGTTTATGGATAATTAAGAGCAGATCTGAAGTTTTCTCTTTGATGATAACCAGGTTATTGTGGAACTGTTTTACTGTTACAAACTTGTTTTATGTTACTGCATTCACAGCTAAAACAACACTGTTTTACATGCTTGCGTTTGCGAAAGAAGAGGACCTCGATACAAGTAATATAACAACTATTCTTAGAACGACTGCGCATCATGTCAACGGTCAAGTTACTGCTAAAACAACACTGTTTTAAATGCTTGCATTTGCGATACAAGTTATATAGAATAACTGCGTTTCTTGTAAACACCTTATGTCAAGTAATTGCTAAGGCACCACTGTTTTTACATGCTTGCTATTGCGATGTCAATTATACAACAACTATCTTCGACCATTATATTGCACTGTAACCATCGGTCAAGTAACTGCAAAAGGCAACGCTGTGTTTGCGATGTAACTCATTGAACCAATAGCTTGCACTGTAAATGTCATCTACTGCGGATGCTTCACGATTTTCCTGCGAGTGGGAACGGATTAATCAATCCTCTGACTGATACAGTCGGGCGCATTGACGCATTGTTCCAGACCGTTTTTTTTTAAAAAAAACATCGTGGAGAAGATGAAAGTACCATACACGATAATGGACGCATATTATGATATAAGTCATGTTACGAATTGTAATTAGAAGTATGTCACTCTCATATCTTAACTGGCAAGTACATTCGATATGAAACAAGCTATTTAATTAAACTTAGTTAATACGCTTAAAACAATCTGTTGGACTGTCAAGGACGAAAGACAACTTTATAAAACACCCTTGAGAACTCGATCCATCGTTCAGTCTTCCACAATATTATCCATTGTTCATAAAACGTACACACTTCACATTTCCAAATATAGTATTTTTGTTCTCAGAAATATTCCAGACATAATACTTTAGTGTATAAAGTGTAGTTGGTTTACCCTTTCCCACATAAAGACGCGTTCTGACGCCCCTGTAACAGACGACTATTGCATATAATGTGGCAAAAAGATGAGTCACAATGTGTTCAACTCTATCAAATAAGTACACTAGCATTACTAGCTATTTATAATATTCTTTACTTAGAGGTTTTCAAAGTCGTCTGCTACAGATTTGTTGTATGTGGGAAAGAGCTCACTATAAATCTCTATTATGGAAAGCTTTACCATAAGATCGAATCGTAAATGGTTTTTAAATTGAGGTTTTTTTTCTTTCTCGAAATTTAAATATGATGATTTCCATATAAAGACAAAGATAGCCTACAATTCACGTTGAAATGTAGCTTGTGTTACCGGAAGATGATGTTGCTGCTTAGCAACCAAATTACATAAACATAACATTGACAAAACTGAAGATCGGAGAAGTCTATTTCATGTATTCAATGCACTCAGGGTTAAATCCGAGTATAATCCACTCAGATACAGAAATTCTATTACGCGGAACATTGTTGCCAAGGTAATCCGTTTTAATTCACAAATCGCAGCTGTTCTGTCCCCTGATTCTTTTAAGCTTGCTTCTTGAATGAAAGTGCAACTTTGATTCATATGTTGTCTTGTATGTGCGTTCTGTGAATATTTTATTAACCATTTCCAACATATGAAACATTTTTAGTAAACGATTTTGAAAGCATCTAAGCAAAGTGAAGAAATAATGATTGCATAGAGTTGAAAACATTGTAAGCAAATTCTTTTTTTGCTATAATGTTTTCAAAAATGGTGTGCTGCATATACGTCTGCAAATGGGAAGAGGTTAAGTCATTTCTGTATTTCTATCATTCTTCCAACTTCCAACGAGACAAAGTGACAAGTAAATTTCGTAAACAGCTTATTATTCAATGTAATCTGGTTTGGGTTGGATATTCCCAATTTTGTTCTTGGTTAACGCCGATTTATATCGCGGCTGACAGATGATATTGGTCCCTTACCTTGCATGTACATCGAGCTGTATGTATATTTTAGGTATGAATTCAATACCACCCACCTACTGGAGCGCAAGCGTTTCATTGACTTCAATCATTAAGCCGGCTCTTCCTGTTTCAGCAACGGTCCGTATGTGGAGTTATTGAGCGCCCCCAAGCCACAGGGACATCAAGTCTCTGTGGAGAGCAGGTATGCAGTTCGATCGTAAATGTCATTAAATTAAATCTTACTAGGGTCGGTGTTCATGCAACCAGGATGTTTTATTATTGATTATGGAGTAACTACAATGAATAAGTCTATTCGGGCAACAGCTAATGCCGTAAAACGTTAAGCCTGCTTTCAACACATTACTGTGTATGGTCTTTTCGAGTCATCAAATACGAATAAGAAATAAACATGGAAAATGTTAACATACTAAAAGATCACATTTAAAATCTTTAGAACGCATACGGGGAAAACAGACGTTGATCAGTACTAGCGATTGTTCCTTTTTTATCTATATTGTTTTTTTAAAGTGGTTTACAGCAATGCAATCTCTTTGTGAGGGAAATGGTTTAACGTCGTAAAACTGCAAGCCCGCCTTTAATCCCCATAAAGATGACAATAATTTAACGTACATTCAGCAACACATCATTTTCTACTTCAAACATAAGAGGGCCCTCTTCAATTGTGAACAGCTCAGTGTCCATGTACAAGGATTAAAGACAGTATTGGTAGAGTTGTCTATGTGCAATCGAAAAGCAAACTTTGTTGAGAGTTCTGACAAAATGCTGGAAGCGTAGTACAGTAAGAAAAGCCTTAACTTCGAAGTTCGATGAGAACTATTGTTATTCAATGGGAAGTAATCGAGGACATTTTCAAATGTAACGTAGATCAAGTCAAGCATGCGTGAAGATCGCGAACGACACCATAAAAGGATATCCGGGAATCAATCGGATATTTCCGGGTGAAGAACAGACTGGGTTTCAATCAATTACCGCTTCCCGGGTGCTTGATAGACTGGTATTGTGTTCTTCTTATTGAGCGCTTTAATGACATTGATCAGGGAAATGCGAATGGAAATATCCTTCCGCGCGATGATGTTATTTGTTTGTTTTTCTGGAAAATTGCTCTTGGCTTTTAAGTGTGTCTTTTAATTCCGGTATTATTATGTTTTACTATTTAATGCTAAGACACATTTACATTATAAGGGGGGAAAGCGCGTGCAGCCTCGCACGGTATATCGTGATGCAATTCATTTTTGCCTAGCGCGCGTTAGATTCGTTTCTTTTGAATTTGCTGGCCGCTTGGGATTTCCAGTTTACATATACAATGAAGGTGTTGTGCAAAACGGTGAGAATCGAATAAAAACTTTAACCCTTTAAGAACCAAATTCCTGAAATATTAACGGAGTTCGCCGCATTAAACTGAAGAAAATGCACGAAATTGGTCTCCAAAGAATTCCATGAAATTAACGAATCGTGACATTCCTAAAATTTTGAAATAAATGTATATTTTTCTTAAAGTATTTCTAATGTCTTTTATGGTATTTCGGGAATCCAATTCGCTACCAATTACGTTAAAAAGAATACAATCGTAAACCCACTCGTTTTTTCTGCATTTTGTGACATCTTATTCTAAAATGTATTTAAAGATTTATATATAATTGACTTTCACATTCTTGAACTCTGATTATTTGATTAATATTGCGCAATGCACTCGCAGTCAGCCTTTAATATTTGATCAACCTATTTTATTTCATACGATCGCTTTTACTTTAAAACGATGATAATTTAAGGTTCAATAAGTTGTACTGACGTTAAAGCCATCTTGGTTTGAAATGTCCAACTGATTACTCTAACAATGTAAGAAAGAACTACAAGTACTTAACACAGACCTCTAGGTAAGGGGCGTATATCACATTCCAAAGTCCTTATTCGACACACAAACCCTATGTTGTTGGTACCCACAACATAAGGTTTGGTGTAGTATAGAGATATATAGGTGGGGAAAGTCCGGTTAACTCCTCCTTATCAAGTTCTCCGTGTTTAAGCGGCGCCCTGTGAAAGCCAACATTCAAGAAAACTGTACTGAAAAGTGATACCAATAACGTGTGAAAGTGTTACATACCTCACTCCAGACTAGCATTGTTCCGAACACAATTTGTAGACCGTCGAAGAAGTTGTCCCCTATAATGATGACAGTCGTACCCCCGGTGGTCCAGCCCTCGCTGGGGCATATCGCTTTGATACAGGGCGTGGCTGGAAATAAGGACAGTTTGAGTTATTAGATATACCTTAAATATAGAAATTATTTTATGACACATGTGGAAAAGACCTGCGCATCGAAACTAACTGCTTTACCGATGTTGTAACTTTTCTGTAACCAATAAACGAACAGTGCAAGGTTGGCTAATCTGAATATACACTGAAGGCAAATGCCTCAATGTTCAATAACGAAGACCGTCGCTAAACAGCATAATCCCCATGCCGCTGACTTACTGCAACAGATAAAAGTCAAAGAGGTCCAGCGGGGGAGGGGTACATAGCTCTTTTCCCTACACTAATTCTCGAACTGTCCCAGGAAACCCTATGTTGTGGACACTCAATAGAACCGTCTAGGTGAGACGATTCTTGTTGGTACCCACGGCACAGGTTTAGAGGATCTATTAAGGATTTAGAACATGTACAATTTAGACTCATGACAAGTTCGTGTATATGTATTGATGAGAAAAGCAAAGGATCTGATAGGTTAGAAGCCAACAATGTAGACCAAGCTTAGACTGCACGACCGTCAATACTGAACTTGATCTACACTGTTCGCAAATGGTTTATATCTAGTCAGGAATTGTTTGACAAGCAGCTTTTATTTTGGAATTGCATATCGCGGAATAAAGGCTAACTACGCGTATGCCAAAGACCAATTTTGGTGTCGTCAAAGCTGATTCAAATAATGTTTTATCTCGATTCTCGATGTATATAAATATGTAAATGTCAATAGGAAATTGATAATGTTATTATTGTTTAACCAATAAAGAAATTAATTATGTGGTTGAACAAAATTGGTATTAATGTTGTTGTTTTATCAGTGTATTACTTAAAAGGATTGTCATGGAAAATATACCCACTAATTTTCAACAAAACACTATCTTAAAGGCTGCCAGAGAAACATAGTGACGAATTCCATTTTCCAGGAATCAATCAACAGCTCCTTTTGCCACATTGGAAATAGTCACAATAAAAGGAAATCGTTTTTAACTTTCTTTTACCATGTTAAGAATATAAGGAGTTCGAGGAATATATCAGATATTTAACCCTTTCCCACGTACAGCAAAAAGGCAGCAGATGACTATGAAAAAAATCCATGCAATAATATGGAAAATCACTAAAATGAAAGTAGAATTATAGAAAGTTGAAAACAATGTGGCAAAATGAAAAATTGCTCATTATTTCTCGATTCGCCAAAATATTTTAAAACATCATCCTCTGCAGATATCGTTAAATGCGTCTACAGGAAGGAAAGGGTTAAATGACAGAAACTAAATGTCCTCTTGGAAATACAAAGTGAGTTTTACAACATTGAACATTACAACACAACACACAGCAAGTGACAAAAGAAACAAACATATTTAAATATTCAATGAAACATAATATTGTCGACATACATAATGATCAAAACAAAATCTTTTTTAGCCACAATGTTTTCAACTCTTTTTCAATAATAGATTTTATATGTTATTGAAAGAGAATTACCATTGTTTTGCAGAGAAATGTTCAAAGTCGTCTGCTGTTGAGACTTTCTATATAAGAATTGATGAGGGAATGTGTCGATGAAAACATGTTTCACTGTTGAGTTAAAATCTTACCAAAACATAAGAAGAAAATACATAAAAACTTCACCAATTATAAAATAAGGGTTATATTATGGACCCATGGAAAACCTCTTTCAGATCTTAGATTTTGTTTTGTTTAGTTTTGTTACAGATTTGTTCCTTTTGTCCAATCAACATACATACATAGAGCATACTAAATTGTTAGTTTCTACATGCATTTTTCTGCCTCACAACAAATATGTTCCTATAGTTACATGTGTTCATGTAGGTATACGTATTGTTTTGGTTAATTATTTCTGGATGCTTAATGACGTCTTATCTAGCCAAACACACGTTTGACAAAACTAACAGTTTGTCAAAGGTTGTTTGATTAAAAATGTCCAGACATTACTAGAATTTACCTTACTAGAATGGGTTTTGTCTGCGGTACGTACAAAATGTCTTACACAATTTCGTTGTTAGGTTGATATAACTGAGATTTAATTGGGTACATATAATCGTCATTACAGCCACGATTGTATGATTTTCATATACCTACAGTGTACACACATGTCCTTTCGCTCCAAAGTTGCTAACGACAATGTTTATGCATGCGTGTTTTAGATATAGACACTAAACGTCGATTTGTTTATATTAGTACACCACATTTAAAGCTAGCTGTATGAATAGGAGTGCCGTTTCAAGCAAAACGATTTCATGTTGATTTCGATAAAATTAACCCTTTCCAAAATACAAAAAATCCGCAGCAGACGCCATTAAATATTATAGTCAGGGCAACTATGGCTAGGTTCTATAAATAAATATGTGAGTATAGTTATAATAAACATTTTGGCAATAGTAGAAATTGCTCATTATGAGCAATGTCTCGTTTTGTCACAATGTTTTTACATCGACGTCTGCTGTTGACGCATCTCAATGCATCTGTATGTGGGAAAGGGTTAGACATCCTGGTAAGACATACATCGTGAGTTTCACATTTGTTACTGAATAAGATGTAACAACCCTATGACGTGAAAACATTGGAGCTTTTCGTATGCACCTGGCGCATATAACATGAATATCGTGATGACAAATCGGCAGTACTTTCGGTACCGTCTTGACTGACGGCACCCAATTTAAGGCTAGCACAGAGGTATATAAACTACTTACAAAATAAAAATTGGCCCCTGGGGTACTTTCCATGGGTCCCTAATAGCGAGTCATTCAGGTAATCTGGTGAGGGAGAATAATGAAAAAATATCTATTTTTAGAAATATTAGAACAAATAAAATGAAATGATTTATACCAGGAACCGTACACACAATCTCATCTCATCTCTCTCTCTCTCTCTCTCTCTCTCTCTCTCTCTCTCTCTCTCTCTCTCTCTC
>JAUELF010000018.1:414393-431046 GCA_031471495.1 Clinocardium nuttallii
CCCTCGCGCCCGCTCGCTCTCTCTCTCTCGCTCTCTCTCTCTCTCGCTCTCTCTCTCTCTCTCTCTATCCCCCTTTCTATATGTCCTTCTCCATGTCTTGTCTGTCATTGTGTCTGTCTCCATTATTTATATTTAAGTCGTTTTACATACGATAAATGAGTCAATATTTAGTTGTGTAATGCCTATGGTGTTAGGTTCAATGATATGATAAAACTCTGTAATAAAAATAAAATAAAGTCATAAAATGTCTAGTCCAGTTTATAAGTCATTAATTTACTTATTAGCGCAAACATTTCATTGTGCTTCTTGTACACGAATAATCAGTTTTGACGTAATAATTACTCAGTCGAAGACGGTCCTTCAAACCACGATCCGATTTCAAAGACGTGCTTTGATTAAACTAGTGACAAGGAATCTCATCAATTCATTGACTTGAGGTTACGAATTAACCATTAAATAAACTCCCAACCCCGTTTATTTACCATGGGTGAGTTTGTACATTCCATTATTTCATTATTTCCTTCACAAAACAGACCGTAACCAAATATTTGCGAAAACGATAGTTCTCTTCCGTTTGTTTGAACACCCTTTACCTCTTGCAATATAACTGGAAAGGAACAGTTGTCTATATTTAAATAAGGGAACCGTATCTATATTACCCAGGCTGTCACAATAACGTTTTACTTAACGAAAAAAGGATGAACAAACTTAGCCTTGTAAATGGGAATTAATTTATAAGGCAACGAAATGTAAGAAGACTGATGAAAGTTCAAACATGTAACATATCACAATCATAAATTTAACCGACTGAGGGTCAAAACCCGTTCTTCATAGTAAAACCATTTTTCAAACCCATAACTCATTGCGGAGAAGGAGAGAAAAAGTAGTTCCGTCACGCGAAAGTGATCCTATCTGATGTGAGGATTGTGAATGTTCTGTACAGAATGTTGATATTTACAGGCTCGCCGAATCCTTAACATATTACTAGAATGTAATAATTTAGTAATAACCAACATCTTAAACCATCTTAGCTAAATGTGTAGCTCTATTTAAAGATAGCAGTAGCCGTGCACAAATTAAACAACTGAATACTATTATTTCAATATATGAACAATTTTTGTATGTAGGGGGCGTGGTAGTTCCGTCCCCTTACGCGGACCAGATGGGGTAATATTCGGCCAGATGGGAAGATGCGAATCGCGCTGGGTCCAGATTGAGTCTGACTGTGCCCTTAGATATTAGATCTTTGTCGGCCTAACACCAGCAACATTTGTGCGAGGCCGAGGCGTTGTTTTTCACTTTGAGTGTACTATAGAAATATGATGCAGTTTCTGATTCACGCTGTTAGTAGCCCTGATTGTACAATAATGTGTATGTTAATCCTTTCCCACACAAAAACGATCTCTGATTCCTCTTCAGCAGACAACGTTTGAAAGCATCGTGGAAAACAGAGAAATTGTTTACCATGAGCAATCTTTATCTTTGCCACAATGATTTTTATTTGATTTCATAATTCTTTTTTTTTTAATTTACAGAGAGTTCCATATGTGTTACTAAATGTCTTCCCAGTCATCGCGGTGCAGGTTTAGCGTATGTGGTAAACGGGGTTTATCTTGCTGAACTGAAATTGTTAAACCTTTCTTCGGTGCAGACGAAATTTAGTGCCTTTTCAGTAGAGCAGACGACTTTTAAAAATACCTTTGATAAATGCTAATTATATCTTTTACCTATTAGCTTTTCAAATGTGTATCAACATTAAACATACATTGTTCGATTGTACCATATGAGGTATGCCTTCAACTCAGTTGCTTGAAGCGTTTGAGACTACAAAGCAATTATTGTTAGAATTTAATGTTTAACGTGAATATTTTCGATGCTATTTCTATCCAGTTTCAATGATTGTATAATAGTTTATATTATTATCGAAATAACATCATTTCAATCAATGACTTTGATCAGGAAAACCATTGATTGAGTTGAAAAGGAGAAACGATCTGTAAATGTCACGAAAATGAATAAAATAGCGGATGATGAATACAGATGGATGAATAAATGAATTAGTTATTCAATTATCAATAATGATCGATGCAACAAATGTATGGCTAAATCGAAATAAACCTGTACGTCTCTACGTCTCTTCGTTAATATCAAAATCTATTCTGATATCTGCAGACATTTTCTGCAGTATAGATTATTTCTTATTTCTTATTTTACTGTTTGTTTAACCTTTTCCCACATTTAAAAATCTTCGAAAATATCTGGTTAACATATGGTAAACCTCTTTAAATTAAAGTTTACTAATTGAATAGAGTTGAAAACAAAAACATAGTGCAAAGGTAAATAATGTTTAGTAAAAGACAATGGTTTACGATTTACAATGAAAAGCCATTACATAAGTGTATATATTAAGAGAAAAACAACGTTATGCAGTGATACCGTATTTCTACCAAAAATGAGCCGTACCGCGAGAAAACCAACCTTATGGCGAAATGTATCCGCGACCAGATCAGCCTGTGCTGATTTAAATCTCTTTTTAATTTCTATATTTCATTTATGCAAAGTCGTCAACTGCGAGGTTTATCTTATGTAAAGTCGTCAACTGCGAGGTTTATCTTATGTTGTAAAGTCGTCAACTGCGAGGTTTATCTTATGTTGTAAAGTCGTCAACTGCGAGGTTTATCTTATGGAAAGTCGTCAACTGCGAGGTTTATCTTATGTTAGAAAGAGTTGCTCGTAAGTATGATTACAAACATATTGAACTTTTCCCGGAGACCATTTCAAAGATGACAGCAACAGAATGCTAGGAACAGTTTTTACAGCACTATCAACAGTCTATTTCTGGCCAAACTTTCATTTTGGCTGAATAATGCAAAAAGGTCAGATCGAGTCGCAACCCCGTGACCCTACGCAAGACCTCTATGATTCTTATCACCTTAATATAGTTTAACCGGTCCCTTAAATGTCCCCGTGCCCCTATATCGTCAATCAATTCATCGATAAAGGGCCTAGCTGGGAAATTACTCTTTCATTTGCAGAAAATATTTGACAGACGAAAATGGAACCCGTCTGAGTCTTTCAGACTTCAAAATTGAAGAGTTTAGACTGGACACTATAATTAGAGGAAACTGTATTGATTAACGGACTGGAATTATCGGAACAAAGTTTTCAGATGTCCCGTATGTCGGTTTTTCGAAAACAAACCTGTTTTCTATAAATTCATTCCCTTATGTTGTGAATGAAATTGACAATTTAAAAATGAAAATGTATTGACCCAACCTCAATTTGGTTCGTGTCACGATATTTATTATTTTAACCCTTTCCCCCAGCAGCAGACGACTTTAGAAAACCTTAAGTCAAAAATATAGTGTCTCTCTATAAATGAAAGAACAATTACAAAATAAACACAAAAACTTTGTTGTTAAAACTCAAATTAGAAATTGCTCAAAATCAGAAATTGCTCCTTTTCTCACAATGTTTCCAAAAAGTCTGCTGCAAGGGCGTCAGTTTCGTTGGCTCTGTTTTATTGGAGTTTTGCGTCGTTTTCAACCTTGTTTTAGTTATATCACGTCGACAGTTCAGTTATTCATTATCCCTGGGAAAACAAACCAGTACCGTATTCTATGAAATGTGCATATCCAAGGCGTCTTATATTACCTTAAATTTAATTGACTGTCTTTCCCTAATAAACCAACTTGAATAACAAGCAGACGTGAAAAGATATCCCAGACCTTTTATAAATGAACGAGAATATGATATCCATGGCGGCCATTTTATAAATAAATGAGAAAAATACATCTTTAACCATTTCATTAGATGTTTCATGCTTCAACACTAATCATTTGCTAAAGTGCAGATACATATCTTAAATGCAAATATGACCCTTTTCTCTTGCTGAAATAAGTGTGGTGCAAATTCGAATATGAACTATTAAAAGCGTGTCCAATGGTTAAGGTCATTATGCAAGACTGCTGAAAAAGGAATATTACAGACTAAGCAACCTTCCTGTCCCGCTAAGTTAAGTAAATAACGGTATTTCATGGTGCAATGGAGCCATGACTAACAGATGGCCGTCGGAGAAATAAATGTCGCAAATTATTCCAAATATTGATTCGAGCAAATTCATCACTAACAGATGTGCGAGGCAGGTTGATTTTTCACGCCTTGTGATCGCTTCAATGCCTTCAGAAAGTCGTACAGTCGAATCAATACTGATCTAACAGATATTGATAAACCGCCTGCGATAACCCGCTAATGTCCTATACCGGATTTTCCCGTCGACCCGAGTCCCTCTTAATGGAATAACTAGTATTATGGAAATCATTGAGAGAGTGTTATTTTTCAGTGATATCATCTAATTCATTTATTCGTAAAGTATCTGTGAAAGAGACTTCCATCGAGTCGCGCCAACCAAAACAGTGATCCCTTGGTTGTGAAAGACGAGACGATTACATCGACGCAATCTCACCACAGTCTTCACCCTCCGAATACGTCCAACATAGACATTGATTAATGTTTTGATGAAAAGCTAGTACTGACACCTCATGAGGTAACTAATGCACGCGATAATAAGATAAAACGGGGATATAAGTTGAACCCCCTTTTTGCTTGGCGACGGGTGCGACGTAACAACGTTGTACCAGTAATGTTCGACGTAACAAAGCGAGAAATTCATTAATTAATTGTCGTGCGGTAAAGATATATGGTGAAATAGAAGTGCAGTGAAATGACAGTTGGTTATATCATTTCTTTTTTAAAACTCCAGGAAAACAAACAAACTTAAATCTATTTTTTGACTTTATTGAAAAGACCTGCCTGTGGTTTATGTTACAGGAACCATATGGTAACTGCTTTACAGAAGATTCTTGAAATCATCTAATACTAATTAGCGAACAGTACACACCCGTCTGGTTCTACACCCGCGAGAAAACCAACATTGAGGACGCTGCGTAAAGTATCGACCCAGATCAGCCTAATCATACCGCGCAGGCTTATCCAGATAGACACTGTTCGCCTCCTGTGGATTTTCTGTTTCAGAAAGCAATAGTTATTTGGAAGTATATAGCAATTTACGTGTCGACTTAAATCAGTCGCTACATTTTCAACAATGTGTCTGATTAAATCACAATTGTTAACCCGTTCCAACATCCCTCGAATCTGCAGCGAAAGAATTTGAAATAAACTAAGGAAAATATGAAAACACCTATATAGTTGACAGGTTCATCTTAAATAGTTTAAAACAGTGTTACAAAAGGATAAATTGCTTATAATAAACAATTATTCCTGTTGCTTCAATGTTTTCAAAAGTCCCCTGCTGCAGGTGCATCAGAAAGCGTCTGAGAATGGGAAATGGTCAGGCAATATGTAGTTGACATCCCGTTCTCATAGTAACGCATCCAATGTCAAGCAAATGGTGTCTTCTCCACGACAAAAATATTCCTTTTTCTCACGTAATGATAAAGCCAAAATAAACGTAACGTGTGTAAATGATAGAAAAGCGGATTGAACCTGACACCTACCTCCCTCTGTGGGATCCAACCGCCTGGCCCGTCGACCGTGTTTGGAGTTATTGTGTACAAACATATTGTCGGATACAGATAGTAAAGCACCGTCCACTGTCACAGTGGTACTGACCGATACCTGAGGACAAATCAATCAATTAATCAATCAATCAATCAATGAGATGATTCAAATAATCATTCCACAACACTAACTTGATTATAACATTTGAGCAGATGATTATATAATGATAACATAACATGTTTTTTTATTTATCAAATGCGTTCTTTTTTAAAAAGTAGGGGATAACAAACATACATAATACATTTTTCTAAAAAAATCCCTTCATACTAAAACCACATTACATTGTGCTTATTTGATGATATATGTACGTTTACATAATTATTTCTCTTTCTTTTGTGTCCAACACAGACAAGACGTTTCATATCTACGTCACTTCTAGCGGATAACATTCTAAATAAAGAATTGACATCTGAAACGACAGGTTTATAAGCATTTGGTCTTAGTGAGGCATTGCTTTCTTACATATAATATGATTTTTCTTGGACAGCATCTAGGACTCAAGTGCACAGTCTTTTTATATTTTGTAAGAATTGTTTCATAATCGATGTAAATGAAATTCGTTAAACCGATTGCCTGCTTATATAACTGTTTTAGAATCGTTCATTTCGAAAACATCACTGGGGGAAATGAAACTACTTTGATACAGGATTGATTGAAAACAATGCGGGGAATTGTTTGTTTTGATCAATTCTCCTTCCAAAAACAATGTTTTCTAATATCGTTCCACTGCAGAGGCGTCAAATGTAACATTTGCTATATTCATAATCTAAAATGAAGTATTTACCTGAAATCGTCGCATATCTCGAGGGTTCCCTGCATTTTTGAGACAATTTTGATTGCATTTCATAAAAAACTTCAGGAAAAATCTGAAAAGAGACAAAAGTAATTTATTAACAAAGTATTTAGATATATTTATTTAGTACACATAAGATAATTATTGTTTTTCGTTAACACGGTACTTTTGTTGTTGTATTACATGTCTTTGGTACACCAAAATACACATTTTCGAGTAGGCGTGTCGCCAAAGGAGAACTAACCATGTGTCACGTGCGACCATTAGCACAGTATGGTATGGAGATACACTGTTTCACAATTAGTCACAGAACCATTCACTGAATCTCTGACATAAAATGAACATATATAAAAAGAAACAACTTTCCCTCTTTATTCAACATACAGACGTTTTCTGACGCTTCTACGAAGTTTTAAAACAATCAGCAATTGCACGTTTTGACACACAGTTGTTACTTTTCAAAAGAGTTTCAATACGCTTAATAAAATGTTTTTAAATTGGTCTTCTGCAGATTTATTGTATTTGAGAAAGGTTGAACTTAATTTTACTTTCATGAATAATTCTGCTTTTAGAAAAGCTTAGAACATTTCTGTGTTTTCATTAATACTATATAATCACATTCAACTAGGAATAATAACACAACATGAGCCGTCCCGCGAGAAAACCAACATTATGCCATCTGCGTAATGTATCGACCAGATCAGCCTGATCCGGGCCCACACATTCCGTCTTCGAGCGGGATTGAGGTATAGGGAAATGATTCCTGAAACAGAAAATCCACAGGAGGCGAAACGTGTCTGTCAGTGTAACTCGCGCGCTGATCCGGGTCGATACTTTACGCAGAGTGCACACTGTTGGTTTTCTCGCGGGACGGCTCATATCGCTTTTTGTTAGCCCGATTAGGTGCAACACGTACCACATGGTGCTAACAGTTAACTAATCAAAACCCCGGTGAAAGAAAAGAAAAACTAGAATAGGAGAATAAAAGTAGAAAAAATCGGATAGAATAGACGTCGAAAAATTCAAAGAGTACTTCATCAATGCATAATTTATAAACGACAACATTGCATTGGTTTTATCGAACTGTTTTTATTCGTTCTGGCTTTAATCATGGCTGGTGAAGTCTTTGATCACGTCTAACACTGATAAATTTATAATTATTACCTTGGGGCTAACAATTAGTAATTCCTACGTTTGATTCAGGGGGAGTTCAAAAAGTCCTTTTTTCTCTTGTTATCGTACTAATGGCTTATACGTTTTCGGTCTGTTGTTCTTTGAGTAAAATGAAATTTACTGTCCTATTTACTATCTGTGTTAGTAGGGGTTTTTGAGTATGTTTTAAGTTTCTTTGATAGTCTAAGGGTTCAATTTAGTCCGCTTTTACGATATTCCTAATAAGGTTGCTATTTGAAAATAACTGTTTTTTCCACTTACTGACGCTTCTGCTTAATAGACGATTTTTGCAAACAAAAAATGACAAAAGGAGAAATTTGTCAAGATGAACAACTCATCCATTTGCCACACTCTGTTTTACACGGCTATCATGTCAGATACCTCAATTTCAAACTATTTACAAATTAAACCCCGCCATGTTAAAACCGACCATCCTGAATATGCGTCCAACGAAGACCAGAAATATTGAAAAACTTTATTCGCGAAAATATTAATAGAGTTGAATACATTGTGAGAAAAGAAAATAATGCTCATAATGAGCAATTTATCTTTTTACAATACTGTGTTCAAAGGCCGTCTGCTAAAGATGCGTCTGCAAGTGGAAAAGTGTTAAATATGAACTCTCGGAAAGTCGGCTTTTGCGTGACGCGACTCAATTTACAATCACTGATGGTGTCAATAACCAAACTGCCCTCAAATTGGCTTCAAATTATAAATCAGACTGACCACCGAATGAAGGAAAGCCTTGTTTCGGTATTATATAATTTATAGGTGAAACGCGTCCAATTCTCGCTTCATCTTTCATCTGCGAATCGTTCCACGCCATTAAAGAACGTTTCTCAGCTTGTATACAGGCAGTCAAGGGAGAGGGAGAAGGCACGAGCATTTTATCAGGAAACTTCTCCTTTGTCAGAATGTGTTTCACTGTATTCAATAAGTATATAAACTCCATACGTTTGCCTAGATATTTCAAAGTCGTCTACTGCAAACAATTATGTTGCACCTTGGAAAGTGCAAAACGAAACCGGAACGGGGATATTACGTGCTTCCCTTTCAGATGACATGGGCTATTGCCCTTTAATTGCTTGACAAGGCGGTTATGCCATAGCTAACATCAAACACAGGACTCCCACGGCGAGACCGTTGATTAACGAACTCCTATCGTAAGAAATTGTTTCTAGAGATGTCTTACTTGCGTTTTAATTAACACATTGGTGTACGTTGAACTTTGTCTATTGTAATATTTGATGTTTCGAGTATTGATTGTAGAAACTATATACTACATCAATATTACATTAATTCAACGTAGTTAATATAAGTAAAGCGTATGATACATCTTTTCTAATAGATATATATATATATATAAGTAGGTGTATCTCTTATGTGACTTATACTAAAACATGAGTCTGGTAATGTACATACAAAATAATAATACAATTGCATGTATCTGTAAATTTAAGAACACAGTTTTATCGAAAAGAATAGCTGAATATATTTCACATTGTCCAAAGACCTAATAAACATGTATTATTAGGTCGTTGCCTTGTCTTAACCCTACTGAAAGATCGAAAAATAATAATCTGAGTAATCATTTCCACATTTGACAAAGGTTTAAATACGATTTCAATATAAAGTATTATACCATCTTATACCACAAAGCGTTTCTTAAACAGAATCAAAGGAATTATAAAGAACACAATGTGTACTGTCTTACACATAAAGTAAGAACAACAAATAGTATATCAGTAAACATGGCGGATTGTCTATGCCCTCTGTATATATGGTGTCTCTACGGATCTGTGTGGTTCATTTGTTATAACTAGGAAACGAAGTCAACGTTTTGTATGTGTCATTATGTGTATAGTCTAGATTTGTTAAGTATTTCTTGTGATAATTAAATAGCACAATATGGATTAGAACAATGAAATAAAGTATCGTCCAATTCACAAAAGAAAATAACCAACTGAAATATACTGTATACGTCTTTAACATGATCGTGCCACAGGTTGTATAACTGTCATTAATCGACAACTGAATTTCGGCTTAACCATTTTCCACAAACAATGGCTAGCTGACACTCCTCTGCAGCAATCGACTTTTAAAAACATTGTGAAAAAAGAAGAAATTGCTCATGGGAAGCAACTTCTCTCTTTGCCACAATGTTCTCAACTTTAATCAGTAGAGAGAGTTTTCATAGTTTTGACTAATGTTTTTAAAGTCGTAAACTGCATATTTGTCATGTGTTGGAAAGGGTTAACGCATATTGAACCAATTCTTATTCAAATAAATACTGACAATTAAAACCATAAATGGTTCACCTCTTTGATACCAGTAAGCAAAGTGCTACCACTTCACCCTGTCTCATTCCCTAACGAGAAATGTAAATAGCTTCATCCAATCGCATACTATCTAGAAATGTATCGCTTCCCTATATTACACAACTCCATCTTGGGAATTCACATTGCCCCTCGACTGACATGAAATATGTACTCATTATAGTTAGTGAATGTGGGTTACAATTGGTTGTTTAAAACATTTACACTTTGACACATGTCATATATTACATTGGTCTGCAGACGTTATTTGCTTCATATACAATATAGTATTGATGTATTCTAGTGACATAGAATAGAAAATAGAACATGTAACGGCGAAATCTCTAAAAGATTAAAAGTAGTTTTTCTTTTTGTCACGATGCTTTTAAGTGACATTAGTCAGCACATGTGCATCAGATAGTTGTATCATAGAAAAATAAACCAATGTAGCGTCTCGTTACTAGAAAGACAAGATAGGTATCGTGATAATGAAGAATGTCTTCAAGAGTTTCACATAGTAAGTTAACCATTGAGTCAATTTCTTATTAAACATCTCTTCTTCTAGTATTTCGACTTAATCCGTTATATATAGAAATAAGCGCGAACGTCAACAATAGACTAATTTTGTTTTACTGATATGACACAGATTATTGTAGCCGTCTCGCGAGAAAACCAACATAATGGTATTTGCAAAATGTGTCGACCAGATCAGCCTGCGCTGTCAGCGCAGACTTATCCGGACAACACATTCCGTCTCCGAGGGATAGAGGTATTAAGTAGTGTTCCGGAACAGAAAATCCACAAGAGGCGAAAAGTGTCTAACCAGATAAGCCTGCGCGGCATGCTGATACTGTGGGAAAAGAGCTAAAACAAACACTCTTCTTTCAATCAGTAATGCTTATACCATTGTGAGACGAGGCAGACTCCCAAACTGTTGCGGGTATATCAAAGAAATTAACGTCGATTACCTTCTTTACATTCCAGTGCATCGATAATATTAACTGAGAATGTCCGCGTCGACTGATGGGCTTAAAACACAGTAAAGTCCCTGAAAGCATCGATAAGGTGACAGAGGTTCAAAGAAAATCTGTTTAAAAGGGGTCCCCAGGGCCGGTAAATATACTCTATTGTAACTTGGCGTGTTTAATTTGTTTCCGCTAATCTCTAACCATTTCTCTCCCCGAAATTCCCAAACGTGTTGGGAAAATACCTGATAACAGGGCTTCACTAAAGCAGGAACAATCGTTACACCGGTCCCGGAGGAGTCCGGAATATTGAGTAAAACTGTTGACTTTATTTGTTTGTTAGAGTGTTTGGTCGTGTTATTTAAAGTCTCTACAGTGGTCCGCTGGGACGGGTAATATTATGGTCGTTTATGTCCCTACCGCTTGCATTTGTTGCTGAATGATGGTGTCGCTAATTCCGGGTCCCAGTGGAGCCCGGTTTGATTGGCAGATTGTTGAATTAGGAGCGAAATGGCGAATAAAATCTTAACTGTTGCTTGATATTTTGTTTATTGACCTGTCAGATATATTTAGAACCCCGGCATGCAAGAAACTTTCTCAACTGAGAAGCGTCACAGGTTAACCGTACTTCTGGCCTTTCAGATCAGAATTAACATACGTCGGTTCCACGGCATTTTATTATGGTACTTATCTTTTCTCAATACAGCTATCTGTAGCGGACTATTTTGAAAACAATCAAGGCAAAATGAAAAATACAAATAAAGGAAAGTCTGGGCATTGATAAGAGCTGAGAACATTGTGGCAAAACGAATCGGGTGCAATTACTTTAAAATGCGTCTGCATTCGAGAATTGCTTTCAGATAGGTTGGCAATGCTTCATTTCGATAGGAAGAGGTGAGTCTTCGTCATCCAATGTAACATATATTCTGTTTCTGTTCTTTATAGTATCTGGATCTATATTCACGGTTTGCTTAAGGCCCCTGTTGGGTACAATATACATAGTCATTGATATGTATCGATTCAGCGTACATGGTACCCGTAGTAGTTAGTGGTTGTTATATTGACTAGTGATATTGACTAGTGATATTGACTAGTGATATTGACTGGTGATATTGACTGGTGATATTGACTGGTGATATTGACTAGTGATATTGACTGGTGATATTGACTAGTGATATTGACTGGTGATATTGACTGGTGATATTGACTTGTGTTATTGACTAGTGATATTGACTGGTGATATTGACTAGTGATATTGACTTGTTATCTGCCACTGTAATATATAACCTGGATCAACACTGTCGTCATGTAGTTTAGGATCCCAACTTTTCGCGACAATACCCGTTAGCTTAGCCGGTAGCAACGCCGACTGTCAACCCTGGGGTTGCGAGTTATAACCACAGCCCGGCCAACATTCTATGTGGAATTGCAGACAGTTGTTTGGAAAAAAACTATTGTATGATGGAGTAATAGATTGCTTAAGCCAGGTAACGCATGTGTATGGTACACTAGCCGCCGTGATATGACTGAACAAAAATGATGATTGCAAAAACCGCAGTAACTCAATCAATCAGACCCAACGGCTCTGTATATACACCGATAATAAACTATTACACGAATTGATAGTCAATAATAATAAAATGAGCCGTCCCACGAGGAAACCAACATTATGGCATCTGCGTAATGTATCGACCAGATCAGCCTGCGCTGTTCGCGCAGACTGATCCGGGTCGAGACATTCCGTCTCCGAGGAATACAGGCATAGAGTAATGACTCCTGAAACAGAAAATCCACATAAGGCGAAAAGTATCTATCCGGGTAAGCCTGCACGGCATGCTTAGGCTGATCAGAATCGACACTTTACGCAGAGACCACATTGTTGGTTTTCTCACGAGACGGCTCAAATATTGACTGACTAGTTGTGATTGTATCATCATTACTATCTACCCTATTCCCTTTTTACAATGTACCTGATTCAACTATGTATATTTAGTAGACGATGTCGTGGTGAATATTGATTCATGGTGACTGGTCTTGTATGCCATGATAATAGAATGCTAAACCCATCCTTCTTTAAAGGTCAATAATGAATAAGGCGAAAAGGAAATATTCAATCTCTTTCAATGCAAGACCGTTACAAACCAGTCTCCTTAATCATCAGTTTTATTTTTAAGAGTTTTTAAGTAGGATTTATTTTCTGGTTTGCTCAACGTAATATTTACCTATGTTTAAAAAAGATCTAATATATCTCTTTAAATACAGAATGAAAACGTACGCGTCTCATATGCAAATATGCAACATGTTTTAAATCATTAAACATTTGAGCGATTGGTCCAGAAAAGTCAAACTTAGCGTAAGTATAACACATGTGAAAAGGGCGAAACGGACATAGTTTTACAAAAAACGTTTTTTTCGAGACCCTCTATGACTAATTTGGCGAACAGTGAAGAGCCACGTCAGACAGCATGATGCGCTGGTTGATCTGAATCTTCACTGGTCGTACATGTATTGAGGTAGGTTTTTTCGTTTATTAAAATCTTATAAATAAATGGTCAAATTTAACCAATGCGTTATTCATTTATTCATTGATTATCACTCGTACTTTTCTTTTTATCACCAGATTGCCGTAGAATATGAGAAGCTAGGCTACTCGTGTTAAGTCAACAAATGCAACTTACGATGACTGTGACAATTTGTTTTTCTCCTAAGAGCCATCGCCATTTTCGAAATGAAGATTTTTAAATGTTTGGCTTTATAACATACAAAAAAAAAAGAGTTTACCCATGAAGTAAAATGAATAATAGAAACAACCCCTTCACTCTCCTATCAGAAATGTAACTACGATGAACAGTTTAGACCCTGATAAGAATGCAGAGATGAGTATTCTTGTATCAACTAATCTGAATTAATTTTTTTGTTCTTTTTCCGCATCTAGTAAAAAAAATTACTCCACATTGATTTACAAATAACAGAGCCCGAAAAAATGAAAACACTTCGAAAGTTATATAAACAATCGACCAAATGAAGGATGAAGGGTTTGCCATTGAGTGACTGGCTATGAATAATTTAGAAATGTCTTTCAATATTTTATGACTACAGTGTTGCTTTTAAGCTTGGCTTTTTACCACAATTTAACATGACTGCTATGCGATAGACGTAGTTATTTCTACATTGGTAATATTGCGTTGTTTCGTTTTGTCTGCCTTTAATACTTGTTGCTGCCTTTGACTTTTAGTGGTATCATTGAGACACTCGTTGTACGATTAACCGTATAAGCTATTTTAGACACGTACACTTCATCACGAAGACATAGTGAACTGTCTGCAGGGAATGAGACCACCCGTTTCACAATAATTTGGCTTTTATGAAGAGAATAGAACCAGACCTGCCTGTATATCCACATTGCTTACATAAGCTTGTTCGACGGCGAAGATGAACAGGCTCATCTGGACCTTATGAAATGGCAACTTGTACCCTGTTTTTAAGACAGACGGGTTCGGATATATAATTATGACACAAAGTGATAGTAAGATTTTGCAAAAGTCGTCTGCTGCAGAAACGCGCTCAAACTTCATTGCTGGTTGTCGGCAATTACGAAGAATTGTTAAATGTATCAAATAAAAGACTCCTATGATTTATTGTGTTGTGCTTTTCTGGTGGAGGGTTTGTACGATATCATAATGTATATAACGAGCTGGTGGAGTGTTTGTACGATATCATAATGTATATAACGATCTGGTGACATTGACACTCACTTCTTAAAGGTTTCTGTGACTATTCGTCGAATAATGCATATTCATACCAGACTACTGATCTGGTTCTTCACTTGTTGCAATGCCTTGTGGGTGATTCTAAAAGAGCATAGATTATTTTGCAGTAAAACGTCGAAACAAAGCACGAAATAGAAACAAATATCATCCAAATGTCATTTTCCTCAAAATTTGTGTTGAAGAACATATGCGTCGTAAGTCGTGCCAATGAAACAAAAGGATTTTGAGAAGAAGTAACGACATTTCTTTGAATCCAAAAACAAAAACATACAGTTTTAGCCTATATCCCTTCTTACATACAACAAATATGCACCAGACGCTTTGTATACCATGGTGTAATTGCTCATCGTGCGCAATTTCTCCTTTCGTCACAATGTTTTCAAAAGTCTTTTACAGCAGATGCGTCAAAATTCGTGTGTGCGAGGAGAAAATCGACATGGAAGTTTGGTTTATTTCCCGTTACACGACTTATATATTGATTGTCAGGAAACACTAAACATACAGTTTATTATATGCCCGTCAAAGATGCCACTGGGGTCATCAGTTTCGCAGTTTTATGTCAATTTCTGTCTGCCGTATTTCTCTTTGTCTTGTATCTAAGGGCCAATGTTCACCAATTATTCTAAACAAAACATTTTAAATAGGCATCTAATTCCGATAACAAATAAACAAAGTAACATTTAACAAATTGTGATTGGCTAAATTATGTTTTAGTCAAACAGAAATTGTGTCACTCTGACATTTAAGAGTGTTGATCGAATTTAAATTTAAAATTTAAAATTTATATAACGATGGGTAAACTCAGTCGATAAAAAAGTGTTGGTGACGGCGGTTCGTCCGAAGCCAAATATAATGCATGGTCAACATAATTTGATTAAAACTTGAAATGCCTTTTTGTTATTGAGACTTACGACATATTAGGTTAATGACCTGTATGGCCGTATCTAAGTTATAAGAACATGTGACCAGACCCCTTAATTAAACATTATTTTTAAGTTTGTTAAATATCTGTCTATTTAATCTGTATATCAATATCATCTTCCATCCCGAGACGCAACAAAGCAAGTCTCTTTATGGTTTGAACTCGAAAACGTGGTTCCTTTCGGGGAAGAATACAAATTGAAGGTATCCGCATGGGTTTTATTTATTGCTGCTGATTTTATTATTTAATATATTTGTTATCATTTATTATATTAATAGTCTAGTTTGGTATTGAGACAAACTGGGCGGGAGCTTACAGTATTAGTAGAAACGGATATAATACCAGCGACTTTAGGCAGAATCGCACCACGTTTCTTTCGCGACTTAACGTTTGTGTAATTGTTCTATTCCGTTCTATTGTGTCACCAGTACGCGAGGTAAACTATACCGTTGACACAAATAGATCTTGAACAAGAATGGATAGCGTTGGAAGGCGCTTCAAATACTTCTTCTAATTAACTTTGGAAACTGATTAAAGAAAAGTAATTATCAACTCATGTTCATTGCGCATGCGTAATTGGCGTAATGAATCTTAAACGAGAGACCTGATCAAAATGTGATTGACACAGTTCGAAACTGCAAGTGAACAGCAAAGGTTTTGTCTTTCTTATTGTTTGCTTTCTTCGTTTTTTCTCTCTTCCCAAGTTTTTTTGCGGATGTATTTTTGGAAAATGTAGATCTCAATCCTCGGTTTGTCCATCCTTTGTGACTCCAGTCCCTTTTCAATTGCACTCTTCAAAACATTGTAGAAAAGCTCCATTTGCTCATAATTGCGATGTTGTGTAAAACAACGATAAACAACCTTAACGAACACGTTTGACTAAGATCAGCCCGCAAACACGTGCAGTTAAGTTACATACAGATAAACAACCTTAACGAACACGTTTGACTAAGATCAGCCCGCAAACACGTGCAGTTAAGTTACATACAGATAAACAACCTTAACGAACACGTTTGACTAAGATCAGCCCGCAAACACGTGCAGTTAAGTTACATACAGATAAACAACCTTAACGAACACGTTTGACTAAGATCAGCCCGCAAACACGTGCAGTTAAGTTACATACAGATAAACA
>JAUELF010000018.1:454222-472139 GCA_031471495.1 Clinocardium nuttallii
AAACATGGGTAGGTGCACTGACCGCCGTGATATGACCAAAGCTGTTGAAAGCGGCGTTAAACTCCAAGCAAACAAACGTTCTATCATGTAACGGTGTTTACGATAGTTATCAATATGTAAACAATACATATTCATATGTTCTATATGTAACGGTGTTTACGAGAGTTATCAAGATGTAAACAATACATATTATATGAGTGAAGTGAGGTTTAAACCCCCATTCCCACAAACATCAAATACGCAGCAGACGATTTTGAAAATAACTAGACAAAATAAAGAAAGAATCTCTATATATGAAAGGACAATTTTGATGTTGTTGAAAATACTGTGGCAAAAGAAGGGAAAATGCCCATTATGAGAAAATAAGTATTTCCAATGAATTTCCTCAGCAACGGTCTGTCAGAAAAGCTCTAAATACCAGGATCACGATTAGGGGTATTCAGTACTTTACTCCCAGGTAAGATGATATGGTTTTGGAAAATTACAATGAGAGACAGAAATACACAATTGACAAGAGTCATGTTCAATGCATTTCACTCCTTTTAATGATAACTCATTGCAATATTTATCTAATACTCGTGCTCTCTATTCACGTTGTGTTTCTACCTGAAACACGTTAATCACAATTGTAAATCTGCTAATGGAAGAGGTGTGCCAAAGATTTGTTCTAAAGTTTGGCTTTATTCAATGAATCACGTACGCAAACATGCTCGCTTTTAAAATTTGATTTTAAGCAATCCTCGATTAAAGCGATTCAGTCGACTTTTGACAACACTGACACATGTATATTTTGAATAGCATTGTGAGAAAACGATTCATAGAACGATACGAGTAAGTTTTCTTTTTTTAAAACGAAATGTTTTAAATCTTCATGCATTAAGTGCTTTCAGTTTATAGATATTACGTTATCGTTAAGAATGGAAATGATACCAATTCGAATTTACGAATATTTTTGTTTTATGCCTCGTGTCCAGAGATTGTTATAAAACATACTTTTCTAAATGGTTAAATGTTGACCTATTATTCTAAAATGGCATCTAATTCCTTTTTAGGCCGGAATTTAATGGTCAAATTTGAAATTATCCAACATTATCCAAAAGAAAAATGTCTCCATTTTCAAAGTCATCAGGTTGCCTCCATTTTTCTGTGATTCCATTGATTGCGGAGAATTTGTTTACTCAGTAATTATTAAAGTAAACATAGGGGCACGTGTTACCCTTGTAATGACGCGATCTCTTGACTTGTTCACGTGATTTGATATTGAGGCATTGTCACTCATAAACGGGGTTACAACTTCATGAGCCTTTTCCATTGACCCCGTTTGCATTTTGGAACATCAATTTTATTTGCGGAGAGAGAAAATTTATAAACATAATGATAATAATAACACCGGGAACATATCAGAGTTACGATTTCAAAACAAAATTGAAAACAGATTGAAAAAAGAAGCAATTTAAATGTAGTCACATGCAGGGAAGTAAGCACGTAATTACTATTTATATCATAGAAAGGGCCAGTGTAAAGCGAGGCGGACCACGCACTGTTATATCATAGAAAGGGCCAGTGTAAAGCGAGGCGGACCACGCACTGTTATATCATAGAAAGGGCCAGTGTAAATAGCGAAGTCTCTAGCGAGGCGTACCGCGCACTGTTAGTACAGATGGGAACAACCCTATTTTAGTTGACGCAGAGTTATGTCAACAAAACAGACAGCGATTTGTGTATTAAGTCCATAATAGTTTAATCGTTTCCGGGGTCATTCATGCTAGAGTTCATTGTCGCCCTGCAATTTACAGTTCATAAAATGAGCCGTCCCGCGAGAGAACCAAAATAATAGCATCTACGTAATGTATCGACCGGATCAGCCTGCGCTGTTCGCGCAGACTGACCCGACCGACACATTCCGTCTCCGAGGTTTAGAGGTATAGAGAAATGATTCATTAAACAGAAAATCCACAAGAGGCGAAAAGTGTCTCTCCGGGTTAGCTTGCACGGCATGTTTAGACTGATCCGGGTTGATACTTTACGCAGAGACCATAATGTTGGTTTTCTCGTGTGACGGCTCAAATTCCTTCCACTTAATTGACAGCTCATGAAATTCTTTACATTTAATTGAACGCGATCTATGAATTTGATCGTTTTTTCTCATTTACCCTCATGAATGTTTACATTTTGGTATTTTCTTTTTATTAAAACGGTGATATATGGTAAATAAATCACGGTTATGAGTTTGTTTGTGAAGTAATCCAATAATGTAATATTTGTTACGAAGCATCCAACTGGAAAACGTGGTTTATGAATCGATATATCGCAAAAAATAGCTAATTAGTCTTTAACGAATTAGTAATTGATGTCCTGTCGGCTTTTTGTGGCAATACTATTCGGGAAGGAAACTCAATGATTCCTGCACCAACGGTCAACTGACAGTGAGCTTTATATTCCAAACATACTTATATGAGGGGTCTTCACTCAAAAGGAATACGATTGACTTCATTAAGCCAAAATAAATGAGGAATGCAATTTTAAAGGTTTTGCTTTTGAAAAAGAAATGGTGACTACCATTCCATATCCACACCGACTGAGTGTACATCCTGTGTACCTAATTATAATGAAGGACAGCTTTGAAGCTTTGCATGTACATGTACTCTAATTGGTCATTGGAACTATTTGAACCGAACGTATACTCTACCATTGTCAGCATCACGGTAATCAGGTCACTACACATACACATATTGGAACTATTTTGAACCGAAATATTCTTGAGCGTAATTTAAAATTGAATATTTGAGTCAAACCGAGAAAATTCAACTGCCTTGATAGGCTTATATATCGGTAAGACGTTAATCCTTTCTTACACATCTGCAGCGTACGACTTTGTAAACTTTTTGGCAAACATATGGACAATTTCAAGAAATAAATGAATCATTATTATTGAATAGAGTTGGAAATGGTTGGGCTAAAAGGAGGAATTGCTCATTATGATGTCAAATGAGTCCAACTCCTAATACAAGTAGAAAGAGAGGGTTAAACGAAGATGACTTACCGCTAGCGTACAGCAACTGTAATCTGTAATGAATTCCATTGCGGGTTGTCTGATTCTCGAACTCCTGTTGAAAAACCAAAAACAAATTTATTATAAATGAATCATCGTTTATTTAACGACTTTAAATACGCAGTACAACTTGAACGCATACGTTGTTGGTACTTAAAGGAACAAGCTTATTCAGTCGTGCTTTTAGAGTATTACAATACATCCGATTAACCCGTTTCCAATTGCAATAAATCTGCAGCAAACGAATTTGAAAATATGCAGGACAATTATTGCCTCAAGTTGAAAACATTTAGCAATGGACTGTCTGAGTGAAAAAGCAACCAGTTGATTTCAAAGAATGAAGGGAAAAGTTGGAATTATAAAATATAAAAGCCACAGGTACGCATAAAACACAGATCTGGCCTCGGGGTACCTTTGTTATAGCAGCAGTAGAACGGTAAATGATACACTCTAAACTATCGATAATTATCGATTACCTATTGATGAACTCTATTGATAGTCACTAGTTGGAAACAAAAGGAACAGAAGGTCAACAAATTAGGAGTGAAATTACGGGTATCTAATTGTGGTAACCCTTGTTGTTATTGGGGTCTTTCTTTTGCCCCGTCCTCTCATATTAACCCTGTCCAACTCGCAGACGTACTTTGTTACATCGAATCAGACGACATTTGAAAACACTGTGCAAAAAGAGAAATTGCTTACTTCGAGCAATTTCTCTTTTTGCCACAATGAGTTCTTATTTTTGGTCTTATTGTTTATAAAGCCGTCTTATGCTGATTTGTTTTATGTGAGAAAAGGTTAAATTACATTTCGGATAGTATGTGTGTGATTATGCAAGCTTTTTGCCTTTCCCACATTCAGCAAATCTGCAGCAGACGACTTTGAAAACATGGTGACTAAAACCTGAAAAATCTCCATAAAAGATAGCTTAATTATTAAATAAAGTTGAAAACATTGTGGCCAAAGGGAAAATTGCTCATCAAGAGCGATTTCACCTTTGGCCACAATGTTTTCAAAAGTCGTCTGCTGCTATTGCATCAAAAGTCGTCTGCAGGTGGGAAATGGAACCCTAGGCTAGTCTGCTGATTTTATGTTTGAGATGAGGACGTTTAACAACATTCCTACCAAAGGGACGTTTAACAACATTCCTACGAAGGGGACGTTTAACAACATTCCTACCAAGGGGACGTTTAACAACATTCCTACCAAGGGATTAAGATAAATTTCTTCTTTTGCAGAAATGTTTTCAGTTATATTTAATGATAAGTTATTTTCAGAGGAATTCCATATATCGGCCGAGATATTTTCGAAGTCTTCTATTGAAGATTCTCTCGTGACTCCAGCTACACACGGCGTTCAACCCTTTCACGACATACATACGCACTTTGACACATTTGCATCAAGCGACTTTAGAACACTTTAGGGAAAACAAGTGAAATTGCTCATGACGCGCAATTTCGCCTCTTGCAAAACTGTTTTCATCTATATGTTATGTTCATCTCTATTAAAGATGTTATCTTCCATTTTCAAGATTGTTCATGTTATTACAAAAAATACTTTCAAAGTCGACTGCTGCGTAGTTCTTGTATTCGGGCAATGTCAACAAATTAAAAGAGTCTGAAAAACAGCGGAGTCTGTCACGCATTAAACCGAGTATATATATTGAAGCGAAAATGAGCTCTTCAAAAGAAACTGTCTAAAGTTCTAGTTGTTACTGTACTTTGATTTTTTTGTCCACGAATATCAGCAAGCACATAGAAGGGCGAGGCATGGTTTTATTGTTGCGTATCAATTAACGTTGGTCACGTGATGCGTACCTTATGAATATTTGATGTATTTGTGTGTATTCCCGGCTTGTCATATTATTCCTTGATACCAGACGAACTTTTTCTCCCTCTATAGCAGACGACGTTTGTGAATCAAAAACGAAAGCATCGTGGGAACAGTAGCATTGTCCCCTTAGAACATTGTTTATTGATCTCAAGATTTTGAAGATTTTGGTGAGTGGGTCATAACGTTTAATACATGACACACATCGTATGGTTGAGTTTAGCGTAATGTCTTTTGTTCTTAAACATTGCATGAGGATGAATATAGTTGGGTATACGCGGGAAAGGATTGAAAATATCGATGTGGTATCATATTCACAGCGTGGAATATAATTCCGGTCGTATTCCTGGCTTCAATGAATAGAGTTATTACACTTAGTATTCAAGTCTAGTAAATTCGTATCATATATTTATATATATAGTAAAAAAGAAAAAAAAGACACTGCATTGGTTTTAAACGAGCACTTTTTTAGTTTCTTTTTTCTTTTTTATTGTATTTTTTCTTGTTCCGGTATATTTCATGTTTTTAAATGATTTATATATATATATGTTTATACACATGCATCGGGGTTAGGTCAATAGTTCGAATACCGACAGAGCAAATGCCTAAACAGATTTGACATGTGTAATACAAAACTATTTTATATTGTTTACCCTTTAACGTGATGAAGGTCGGTATCGAAATGTTAATTGTAGAATTCAAATATAACCAATCCATGCCTGTGTGGTTTTACTTTGTATTTAGATGTGTATAACGAATTATTCCTATTGTTGAAAAGCCATTGACGTAGTCCTACGCTTTGATAGTCTGTATTATGTACACGTTCGTCAGAATCCTGTGTTCAATGTCTAGAAAATAATTCAAGACGTAACGAAACTGGAGACTACATCAAACACTATATGAAACTAAACCAATTAATTTAGAATAAAACACGTCTGGAAAGTCTGTCTGTCTTCCTAAAACGTTGTTTTCTCAACATAGCTTAGCCATTGTTCAACCGTTTCTCACATACAACAAATCTACAGCAGACGACGTTGTAAACCTATACACAAAAGCGTAAAAAATCTCCATATATGAGAGTTTTAATTATTAAAACAGGTTGAACAATTATGGCAAAATTAGAAATTGCTCGTTTTGAGCTATTTCTTCTTTTGTCACAATGTTTTCAAAATTCGTCGGCTGCAGATACGTCTACAGGTGGTGATATTTAGCCGTAGACTAGAACAGCTAAGGTAATTATATTCATGGTCAAAATGAAACATATTTTCAAAAACAAGGTTAGTGCTGATGAGCGGGTTAATCTGGATTTACATTGGTTACAAATAATCTAGGGTTGGATAGCCTGGCACTTATGAAGATACAATGACGAAGTTATTTAAGAAAGTATTGAAGTAAGTGTGGGGAAAAGGAAATACTGTAACTTGTGATCGATTTCTCCTTTTCCAACAATGATTTGGGCTCCTCTACTGTAAATAAGTCAGAAAGTAGTCTTTCTCTCTTACATATATTTTCAAAAGTCGTTCGATGTAAATATTCGTTACTTTTTCAGCTTTTCATATCAACAAATGACTTCTAGGAAAAGATCTATAGAATAAAGCTATTTTTAAGAGAGCAGACGAACATTTTGAATACCCATCCGAGAGCCAGACGACAAACGCCCCCTTGGGACTGGTTATTAACACAACTCTTTTACAATAGTGCTGCTAACAAAATAAGACTTTTTAATATTTCTATCAAAATTGAAATATTTTATTCCGATTCATTTTTTACAGTCCCGTGAACTAATTCAAGGTTTAATGTCTTTACACGAACATAACCGGACTTTTCGGATTCGCAGACATTCTCCTTCATTTCTTTTAACTCTTTATTCAATATGTGGACGTTTTAAATATACTCCCGACAATTTCAAGCTTGGTCGTCTGCTCTGAGACTATCTAAGTTAACAATGTCCACTCTAGAACATCGCCTGCTTAAATTGAAACATATTTTTATGAAAACAATTCGGGATATGGAGTGATTGCATATTACCAGCATGTTTACCTTTTATACACACTTTTAACAAATGTCGTCTGCTGCATGAATACGAGACACAATTCTCTTGTTTCACATTGCAGGGCAGTAAATTCCAATTAAGTTTACTCACCGTTTCTTTTTCTACAAAGTCGATGAATGCCGTTCGTTCAACTTCTATGGGCTGACCCTGCCTGTCATATAGAGCCAGTACAAAATGGAAGAAATTACTTTTTCTGAGGTTACTAGGTGGCTGTTTCTCAAAGTGGGCACGGGATATACCGGTCCCTGCACTGAAACACAAAAACAAAATAACAATTAGAATGATCTTGATGTTGTTGATGATAATGTTTGTGATGATGATGATGATGCTTATGATGATGATAATGCTGCTTGTGATGATGGTGATGATGATGGTAATGATGGTATTGACGATGAGTATGTTGATGATGATGATGATGTTGTTGTTGATGATAATGTTTGTGATGATAATGATGATGATGATGATGATGATGATGATAAAGATGCTACTGATAATAAATATGTTGTGTTGATGATGGTGCTGCTGATACTATTAATGATGATGATGATGATGATGATGATGTACTTAGTTTAAGTCAAAGAGATGCCTGCATGTAAGTTAACTGCATGAAACAAATTAGTATTTAGTCAACGCATTTGAGGTACCAATAAACATGAGGATTGATTTACTAATTAACGCTAATTGGAATAGCAATCGTGTTACTTTCATCCGATACTAGCCATTTTTATCAAAATTCGCGCTTCCGAAAGTTAACCCTTTCCAACATGAAGACACGTTTTGACGCATCTGCTTAAACAGACGACTTCTGAAAATACTTAGACAAAAAGAGAAATTGCTCATTTAAAAAATACCATCATCATTTGTAGATTTGCTGTTACATGGTTAGTTGTAAATGTTTAAAGGAAATTATAGTACACTTCTACTTAACGTCAAACCTCGTGTTTATTTCTAGCTCTCAATTGATGTTCTAATCTCTAAATGATGCATTTTGATCACATAAAAAATCACTTTGGAGTACATGAAGAAATGGGCTAAGTCAAGTTGTTTCCTGGTTTATGTATGAACCGAAGGATAGAGATTATAACACACATAACGTCTGCTTGTGAAATCAGAGAGCTGATACGAATCTAGATATCATTTGCATATGCACATATTACAATGTGGTGGCATTCCATTATGATTTACGGTACGTACAAACGTGTGTTATAAACGTTTCCTATGGTAGTGGGTGACATTTTGTAAAACAATGGTAAAAAAGGAGAACAAACACACACAACCTGTTATGCCAAATTGTTGCGCGTTGTCAACAAATATCGTTTACTGAAACGGACGTATAGACGATGAACGCACGTTGAGAAAACGGAAATATTCCCCCAGGCAGTCGGTAGTGTTCCTTTATTGTTTATAACGGTCGTCGTCTACAGCGGCGTCAAACGTCAACAGCATAAGAGAAAGGGTTGATATTTTCAATAACAGACACAATAATTTAATTTGCATAATGAATATATTGTCTATTAGACCTATGCTATAAGCTGATTGGAATACATTCAAATGTCGTGTATTCTTTCTTTATTTCTCTAACGTTGTCAATGCAAATACGGCCTTATGTATTTATAGCTTGAAACAAAATAATCAAATGAAAGTTAAAAATAAAAAGACAAAAGCATTGTTTTTTGATAACGTTTTTCCCCATAGAAAAGTGCTGAATTAACCTTGTAAAAAACAGAATCAAAATGGATGTCAGTCATTACATTGACACGCGACAATCAGATTAGTACTGTGATGATAAATTAAAACATTATCAAATTAAGATATTATTTGTAAATATATAAATAACTTTTTTTATATCAAAACTTTATAGTAGATATGTTATGCCTTAACCGAATCATCGAATAAAGCATGTATCAAAACTTTATAGTATATATTTTATGCCTTAACCGAATCATCGAATAAAGCATGTATCTTCTTATTCATTTACTAATGTTATACTATTGTTTTCCACAATTTAACCCTTCCCCTCAGACAGACGCTCCCTGACGCCCCTGAATCAGGCGACTTTTGAAAACATTGTGGCAGAAGAATGAGATCAGCAATTTATCCTTTTCCCAAAATATTTTCCATTTTTAGTCATTGATAATCCAATGATAGAGATGCTCCATATTTATAATTTTGACAAAATAGGAAGAAAGTCGTCTTCTGCATATTGCGTGTATGTGGGAAAGGGTTAAGTATAGATTATAGCGTCGATGGGCAATGGTACAATTTGACGTTTGGTTAACAGTATAGAGTCAGAAAAGGTCTGTTTATTCGCAATGAACGATAACGGTCTAAAATGTTCACATATTACCAATCCAAGTTTGTTAAAAGTCTTCTGGCAACTGGTTTAAATGCTGATAAGATGCAGCCTTTGACAAAAAGCTAGAAATGTAACCTCATTAGTGTTTCGTAATTTATGTTATAATTTATGATCCCTTTGCGTAGAGTCAAAATTACCCAAAAGACGGGACTCAACTAGAAGTGGAATGTGGGGTAATGTTCTACTCAGGAGGGATTAAAACAAATGCCATAGAAACATTTCGTTTGACTTCCAAAGATAAGAGTGTAACTATATGCAGTGTTATCTAAGTCTGTTACACTCTTATCTTTGGTAGTCAAACGCTGTTTCATTGTTGTTGCTCTATTTCGAATAGATCCTAGTAAATGAAATAATTAGAAATAACAAAACAAAGTAGTTTCTAAAACCTTAAGTAAAAGTATCCATACAATGCCAATTACTTTGTCAGCATAACAAGATAAAATTAAATCTGGAGCATTGAGTAAAATCCAATTGACATATTAGCCCCCAATGAATTCAATTTAACTTGTTGGACAGTTTCTGCGTCCCTGCGGATTAACAGGAATACACTAACTGCACAACCACTTTTGAACAATCGAACATTCATAAATAAATGCATATAGATAAAACGAAACGTTCTGAGTGTTCTGTTAATAATTATAAATAGTTTGAGTTCACAGAAGACTTAGATATGACTGCTTACATTAGTTTACACTTGGCGCCTTGTTTAATACCGCATGCCTGTTGAAATGGGAAATTGCTGGTCAGCAATATTATACGCAATGCATGAGCAATCTATCCTTTTTAAACAATGTTTCCAAGAGTCGTATATTGTGAATTAGTCTTTTTATAACTGAAAGCGTTAATTAAACCCAATCTTATTGATCATAGAGAAGATATTGATGTCGTTAATAATCGAATGGTAAAAGAAGATATTGATGTCGTTAATAATCGAATGGTAAAAGAAGATATTGATGTCGTTAATAGTCGAATGGTAAGAGAGGCGGTCTAATGGACAAAAACAGTCATGAAATATTCAGGCATTCGCTTCGTCTAGTTTTGATAAAAACGGTTAAACCGGATCTGATATGTACGCACTCATTATGGAATAAACAGTAACCAAAGAAAACTCTCTCTTCATGAATGTGTTGGTAGTTCGCTATACGACTATCTTTGTTAACCCTTTCCCACTTGCAGACGCATATCAACACATCCGCAGCAGACAACATTTTGAAACATTGTGGCAAAAGGAGAAATTGCGATAAATAAGTTATTTCTCCTTCTGTCACAATGTTTTCAACTTACAGAGATATTAACATTTTAAGTAGATGTTGCCATCTGTTGTAGGTGTGTTGTATGTGAGAAAGGGTTTACAAGTGTTGTGACTACTTATTTCTATATTTCTATAGCTGATACAGGATCTGCTAGTACTAATATACACACTACTCAGACACTGACGGGTAAGCGAGAATATCTTCTATGAAATATTCAGGGATATGCATGGTCGACTGATGAAGTGCTGATATACGACCTAATTATGGAATACACAGAAAATAAATCAAGCGATTCAATGAACAAGTATGTCGCATGCAGGAAGACAGGTCTGAAATTGAACCTTAGCATGACGGACGGACAGAAAGACGGACATACCGCTATTCTTCAGTATCTGCCTGTTTTAAAAGCAGACACAACCATGTGTTTATATTGTGAAAAAGACGGACATAACCATTATAGCTGTTATTATACACTTGTATCATGTTCAGACTCATTTGAAAACATCTTTACTAGACTTTTGAAAACATCTTTACTAGACTTTTGAAAACATCTTTACTAGACTTTTGAAAACATCTTGTCAAACGGGGAAATTGCTCATAATGACTTTTTTCTTATCCATCAATGCTTTCAACTTTATTCAATATTTCATATACTGTCATTTGTTGAACTTTTTCATAATTTTACCTGGATTCCTTCAAATTCAACTGCTGCAGATGTTTGTATGTAGTAGGTTCTGTTCTATTCTGTCATGACCGGAATCAATTAAAAGGCCGACCCTACTGCGGTATCCAGAAGGCATTGATTTTTATCTCTGATTAAACATTGCTTGACAAATTACACACCGGTTACATTGCTTGACAAATTACACACCGGTTGCATGGAGAAGTTAAAGAAAAGATAAATGAGTTAATCCTTTCCCATTTGGAAACTCTACAGAAGACGACTTTTGAAAACAGTGTTGCGTAGAAAAAAGAATTGCTAATCAGCATCATTTTCTCCTTTTGTCCTACTGTTTTCGGCCACCCTAATCAATTAGTATCATTCATTTGCACAGATTCTCCATATTTCCAAGAGTATGTTCAGAGCCAACTGCTGCAGGGTTGTTTTATACAGGAAAGGGATTCAAGGAACACTCAAAGGTTCTATGTATTTTGTTTTATTTTTCCAGAAATTATAAAAACAACCAACGATTTGTTAATTATTGAAACAAATGGATTCTATATTGACTTTTAGAGACGACACAATGTTGATCAATTGAAACGTGTTTTTATCTATGACCCAATCGTTTAGAGGGGCTATCATACCATCATGTTGCGTCACGGATCTCTTAACTACAAGCTTGTATCCTTTAAAATAGTTACAAAACCCATTCGTTATCAGAGACTTGAGACAACTGTCAGGATTGTTGGTGGATCATGTCGTGTTTAAATGAGCAGTCGACTTTTGAAAACATTGCAAAGAAAGGGAGTAAATGTTCGAAACTGTTTTTAAAGAATACTGTCATTTGCCCAGGTTTCCCATTCGTTTACATATATAATGTGTATAATTGTATCCGTCATATAAAGAAACGTCATTTAAATTGCGCCCTACAAAAATTGCATTAGCGTAAACATGTACATACCACACACGTACATACATATAGGGTATGTTCATTTAGGCTACCGGAGTCAAATCTACACTGTTTGTCAGAACTTGAATAAAATAGTCTGCAAATTGTTTTCCTAGAAAACACGCTCAAAATTACATTTCTTATATTACGTGTATCTTAACCCTTTTCCCAACATACAACAAATATACAGCTGGCTAAAACTATGAGAAATCTCTTTTAAAAATGAGAGTATTATTACACAATAAAATTGAAAACATTGTGGAAAAAAATAAGAAATTGGTCATCATGATACAATATACAGACGGAATTTTATTTGCTGCTCATTTAAGACTGATGTTTTGGAATGCCAGGATATATGGATTTTCTGAGATTTCTTAAGAATATCGTGGAAAAAGCCAAAGAAAGCGAAATAAAAATATTGCTTTTGACAAAAATAATTAATGAGATATGATGTAAGTTGTGAAATAAAGGACTTTGCCACATGGGGTTTATATTATCAAAGAAAATATGTCAAGAGTACAACTGTCGTATTTATGTCTAATTTTCCTCAAATAGTATCACTTTCTCAGACAGAGAGGAGAGTGAAATACACAAAGTTGTTAGTAACTTAGTATGATAGTAAATCACCGACTCTATGAAATGAGCATAGTCCTCATTGACTGCAAGATTTATGAAATGAACATAGTTATATCCTCATTGACTGCAAGATTTATGAAATGAACATAGTTATATCCTCATTGACTGCAATATTTATGAAATGAACATAGTTATACATGTATCCTCATTGACTGCAAGATTTATGGAATGAAAATGACTAAAGCTATCAAACTTTTGAAAATTCATTGAATTGAGAGTTGGAACACTCATTATGAGGCTTCATGATAAGAATTTCTGCAGTATCCGCCACAAGGATAAAACAGTCATGCATGTGTCGAAATGATATTGAAAGCCTTTCTTTCATCTTTTGGATCTAGTAATGCTTCTATTGCATGTTCGATACGCAAGATATGCGTCAGCCTATTGTAGATAGTGTAAGGGACTACTTTGACAACTATTACTGCTACACACCTACTACTAGTGCTAAACTAATACTACTACTTCTACTACTACTAGTACTAACTACTTTTACTACTACTACTACTACTACTACTACTACTACTACTACTACTACTACTACTACTACTACTACTACAACTACTATTTCTACTACTTCCATTACTGCTACTTCTATTACTATTATCACTACAACTACTACACCCCCTTCTGCAACTATTTACAGTACTTCTGTTAGTACTTCTACATGTAGTTTGAATAGATTATGTGTATCTCTATTTTAAAGGAGTATACATATCATATTTGGATTTGGTTTATTTCAACACTATATTAGTGATGTATTCGGATTGACCTAACATTAACATAGCAAGGTGGATGTTCGCTGAATTACCTAACACTCGTCCGAATGTAAAGCGTGTTAGGTAAATCTGAATACCCCTTTCCCACAAACGAACATTCTGCAGCAGACGTCTTTGAAAACATATTGGCAAAAATGTAAAATATCTCCATAAATGAGTGTTTAATTATTAATTAAAGTTGAAAACATTGTTGCAAATGGAGAAATTGCTCGTTTTGAACAATTTCTCCTCTTGTCACAATGTTTTCAAAAGTCGCCTGCTGGATATGCGTCAACTGATATGACGGCGAGAGTACCCCTGATTACACGGAAAGGTTATTGACAATACGAACGACATTTTATTTACCCTGTGTTTAAGGAGGAAAACAATACATATATTTTAATATAACATACAATATGATATATTATTGTGTGTAGGGATATGATATATTAAAAAAAATTCAGAAACAGACAAACTGGATCTTTTTTTGCTATATATGTTTTTTCTTCATAGTTTTGAATTAAGTCTTAATAATTTGTCTTTGTATTCAGCCCGAGCTCTAGATAAGGGGCGTTTTGCATCTTCTAAACTCTTTATTTGACCCTCTAACCCGAGGATGTGGGTGCTCACAACATATGGTTTGCTTTAAAAAATAAGAGAGAATGTTTTGGGAAACGGCTGAAACCCCCACATTATCTTGACATCTGAATTTGTATGTTAGATCTGCCGCCTGCACGAGAACGATTTCATGCCATTTTCACGGTCCATACATTGTATATAAATACATATTAGCCTACCTATCGATTTGGGGTCTTAATGCCACTTCGATTTTACATTATTAAAAACAAATTGACTGCAAAATAATTGAAATGCACCACTATTTCTCTAATATGTATTTATGTATATATCACATCTAGGCGGATAATGAAGACTCTGGTAAGACTGCGTGCATGCACAGGTTCGTCCGAGTCTCCACTGTACGAGATGCATTAAGATTCAAATTCGCTAAATACGGCGAATACATCGCTAAATGGAATAACATATCCATTTTGAATTATGAACTTATATTATTATATGTATCGTAAATAAAATTGATTAGATTTTATCCTATTAACACTTTTCCTCATGTATGCGCATTTTGACGTATCTGTAGTACACTACAGTTGTTAACATTGTGACAAAAGGAGACATTGCTCATAATAAGCAATGTCTCCTTTTGCTACATTGTTTTAAACTCTTTTCATTAATCTTACTTTCATTTATAGAAAATTTCCATAATTTTACCTAGATACTTTCGAAGCCGCCTGCTGCAGATATGCTGTATGTTGGAAAGGGTTATCACTACATACATATATGTCTCTGATTTATGGTATATAAATGATCATATTTAACGCTAATATTACTGTACATTTATGGTATATAAATACTCATATTTAACGCTAATATTACTGTACATTTATGGTATATAAATGATCATATTTAACGCTAATATTACTGTACATTTATGGTATATAAATAATCCTGTGTATGTACTCGCCTGGGGATACTTTGTTCAACCATGTTTGGCTGCATCCAGTTTCGTATCGTCCCGAGTTGACTGGATATTTCTTCCTTCATTTGAGATTTTTGTTCTTTTAGATTCGAATCCCGTAGATCAACATACATTGACAACAGAGACAGACGGTTTATTTACATTCACAACTCTTTTAACTATCCGCGTAAAATTCCCCTTCCGTCGATCTAACAGCAATTGGCTTACAGACGTCAAACAATTAATGGTACCAACGCATTGTTGGAAGATGGAACTTCGCAATAAAGATGTCTCGAAAGTGTTAACAACATATGGGAAATATAGGAAGAAAACTTTCAACTTTCTTCGCGGATAATAATACTAACAATAAATAGCTTAAACACGAGAACACTCCGACATTGTGTACACACGCGGAAAACCTTTCCGGAAAACTTATTCTCCCAAAAGACACTTTAAAATATTCTAAACAAAACTTTTATATCTCTTGGATTTTCTAAAAATCGCAAATTCACTCGATGTTTCCCCCCACAGCAGTTTAAGATGGGGTCAATTCCAGAGATGAAACTTCAGCAGTGTATTGGTCTCTAGTCGATATAACCCAAGCACTGTTCTGGGGTCCCGGCGGAACGCCTTTTGTTACTCTTTAGCTGTGGAAATAAGTAAGCAGTCCCCTTAGATTTTCCGGGATCCTATGGGAAACGAGAGTTCCAGGGGGAGGAGCATGGAACCTCCAATAGGAATATCGTATTTCACGAGGTGCGAAATCCAATGCCGTAAATCCCGCCCCCTTGGCGCGGAATCAGCGCAGGGATACAGTCTCTTGGAATCGGTTTTCGATTAGCCAATAGAAACGCGCCGTTTACGTTTCTCGGATTTCATCGGTGATTGCGATATTGTTCTCCCAGGGTTGCTTCCCTTTATCGCTCGCCATCTGGAATAGCAATTAAGTCCCCGAGTACGGTAAATGACTGATAGCAACAAAGAAAATGGCCAAACAAGTGTACTTAGTTCATTAAAGGACAATAGAGAGTGATTGTTTGATGTTTCTAATGAGAGAATCTGCCAAAATATAACGGTGCAAAATTTCAGTTGCATTAAAACTAATAGCTGCACCTTCGGATATCTATAAATCGTCCATTTACGTTATGATAACGTGTAAGGTCTACTTAAAAGTTGAATGATGGAATACGACGTGTTTAAGTTTGTTTGTTGAAACAGTATGAACATTGTGGAAAAGCGGCATTGTTTGTAACAAGATCAGTTATTGCTATAATTCATATTATGTTATTATTGCAAAATTTCGGAAGTACTGATCGAACATTGGAGTTCATTATTTATCTGATTTATTATTATCCAAGATTCAAAATCACTGTATTGCTATATTTAATACGAATAACATAACCGTATAATTAACAATAATTATGAATTATAATTCCTACTGTTGGAGATTAACAAATAAACATACAGAGTCTTGAACTATATACGGTATGAACACAGGATATCATGTGAGGCTTTATATTCAGATGTAATTATATACAAAACTACGCCGCTTTTAAGCTTCTATAATATTTCCTTGCGATCTTCTAATATATCAGCATTCACTAGAAGCATTAAATGAATGTGATTTCTGAATGCAGGAACATTCAAGGTTTTCTAAACATTTGTTTACTTGTAGCCAGAGCTCTATTTTTTTCATGTTCTAAAATCTTTATTTGACATTAAAACCCTATAGTGTGGACTCAGAGAATTGTCTCAGTAAGACGATTTTGTTGATTTATAAGAGAAATATTGTGGGGAGAAGAGCTGTTCACTCCCAGTCTTGTCTTGTCCTCTGGACTATAGCAATGTCCGTTGTTTCTTCATCAATGTCAACACCAGGTTCCGAATTGATAAATAGATAAATAAAAATATTCATTCCTTTTATTATTTCGAAGGAAAATAACCGTAAACATAACGTGCGACCAGGAATAATTTAAGTTATAATAAGGCTTAAATGAACACGTTAAACTATTTTCTTATCGCTGCCCTCATCTTTTAGCTTGAAAGTGTGAAGTTCTAGTTTAATAATTTATTATTCAAATCGTTTTTACTTTACATTTGCATTGGAGTCTATTTCCTATCAAGCGAACTGTGTTTTGAAGAAAAAAAAAGATATTCTTTTGAGATCTTTCCTTTACTTCATTATGCTTAGAGATTAGTTTATATTAACATGATTAAACATAAAATAATGATAAAATGGATGTGCCCTTCTTCCAAAAACCCACTATTGTAGTTAAAGGATGACGTACATAATATAGCATTAATAATTAGTGGAAGAGGTAGTGCAGAGGTAGAGCGATGGCCTCTCGTTCCAAAGGTCTCTGGTTCGTATCTAGAGATGAGCGTGTTCTGCCTTTGTGGTTTTCCACACAAACGGCGCAAGAACTGGTTAAGTCTCCAGGAAGCAGACATCGATCGAGCGTAATACATATAAGGCTTGAAGCTAGTTTCGATGTAAAATAAACAAGTTTAAACTTTAAAATAAGTAAACCTTTTCCCATATACAGTAAATATGTAGCAGACAACTTTAAAAACATCCTCGAAATATTTTGAAAAAACTCTATAAATGGGAGTCTAATTATTAAACAGAGTTGAAAACCTTGTGGCAAACGGGGAAATTAACCATTTAAAGCAATTTCTCCTTTAGCCACATTTTTCACGTTTTTCAAAAGGGCGTCTTTTTCAGATGCTTCACATGCGTCTGCTATAAAGGCGTATGTGGCGTCACTTTTGTGTTTTCGTACTTTGTCAATGTTTAAACTCCCCTTTTAAAGTAGTTTTTATACCATACTGGTAAGTGGG
>JAUELF010000018.1:527271-545151 GCA_031471495.1 Clinocardium nuttallii
GTAAAGTTTACAAATAGGTAAATAAAAATCTTATTCCCATATATTCATAATTTTAGATTGGTAAAGTTTACAAATAGGTAAATAAAAATCTTATTCCCATATATTCATAATTTTAGATTGGTAAAGTTTACAAATAGGTAAATAAAAATCTTATTCCCATATATTCATAATTTTAGATTGGTAAAGTTTACAAATAGATAAATAAAAATCTTATTCCCATATATTCATAATTTTAGATTGGTAAAGTTTACAAATAGATAAATAAAAATCTCATTCCCATATATTCATAATTTTAGATTGGTAAAGTTCAAAAATAAGTAAATCAAAATCTCGTTTCTAAATAATGTAGATTGGTAAGATTTACAAATAGGTAGATCAAAATATCGTTCCTTTATTGTTTAGATTGATAAAGTTCACAAATAACAAATAACAAAAGATCCCATTCCTTTATATTTTCGATTAGTAAAGTTCACAAGTAAGTAGATAGAAATTTCGCCCCTATATAAGTTCACAAGTAGGTAAATCAAAATATTTTTCCAATATACTTATACATTTAAGATTGGTAAAGTTTACAAATAGGTAAATAAATTGTTTGCCCCTATATATATTTTAGTTAGGCAAAATTTACAAATAGGTAAATAAAAATCTCGTCCTTAAATAGTTTAGATTGGTAAAGTTAAAAGATTAGTTAATACAAATATCGCCCCTATATCAGTATACACTTAAGATTGGTAAACATATAATATATTGTACTGAGTCTGTTTTCACTAGGAGAAACTAAAATCTTGTAACTTTAACTTCATTAAGATTGGTAAAAATATAACATATTGTTCCGCGTCTGTTTTCACTAGGAGATACTAAAATCTTGTAACTTTACTTCATTAAGATTGGTACAATTTATTTCAGGTTCTAAAAGAACGAGATGTTTCATCCTTCGTTAAACCTTCCCCACGGACGACACATCTGCAGCAGACGACCTTGGACATATTTCAACAAAAGTATGGAAGCTCCATATAAGTAGAAGAACTGTTATTGAATGACTGTGAAAACACTCTGACAAAAGGATTAATTGCTCATCGGGAGAAATTTCCATTTTTGCTAAACTGTTTTCAAGAGTCGTCTACTGCAGATGCATCACATGTGTCTGTTTTGGGGTAACGGTTAAAATTCGAAAAGAATAAATATAAATCTCGTTCCTAGACTTTTAAGATTGTTAAAATTCACAAAATAGGAAAATATAAATCGTGTACCTGTACTTATTTTAGATTAATTAAATACATTTCTAAATTTATCTAAGCATGGTAAAATTAACAATATAATTGAGCCGTCCCGCGTGAAAACCAACAGTATGGCCTCTGCGTAATGTACCGACCCAGATCAGCCTGCTCAGACTGATACGGGCCGACACATTCCGTCTCAAGGGGATAGAGGTATAGCGTAATGCTCAATGAAACAGAAAATCCACAGTAGGTGAAAAGTGTCTATCCAGGTAAGCCTGCACGGCATGCTTTGGCTGATCCGGGTCGATACTTTACGCACAGTCCACATTGTTGGTTTTCTCACGGGACGGATCATATGTAGAATTAAACTGTTGTCCATACGATGTGATGTCGCAAAGTTTTCCCAAGCTAATATTTCAAGGAGATCCTACATGTTACGACCTCTATGTTTTGATTCTGCGGCCCCAATGTCTGCACAATATCGAATCATTCTAGTATGAAATAGAACTATAGAACTACAAAGACTTTCTATTTATCATCATTATACATTCATTTAAAAACATCCACGACCAACTACAACGAAAATCCCAGGAGCATTCCGAACGGAGCTTCCATTAACAATCGGATTCCTTTGGGTTATTTCGCTTGCAAACACACGCTTTGAGTTTTTGGAATAAGTCGGAGTCCTGGGAACTCTTGCCAATACAATTATTTTGAAGAATAATCTTTTCAACAAAAATTAAGACATGTCTAAATATGTTTTCCTTCCAGATTAGTGATGTTGTTGTTGAGTTGCTGTTAGCAACGACTTGAAACCTAGCCAATGTCGTGGATGTTCTTTGACCCTTTCCCAAATACAGACGCTATCTGACATCTGCAGCAGACGACTTGTAAATCATTGTGGCAAATGGAGAAGTTGCTCATAGTGAGCAATTACCCCTTTTCCAACAATGTTAACAACTCTGTTTCATAAGTATGCTTTCATTTACAAAGATTTTTTTATAGTCGTTTATTTCATATTTGATTTGGGTACGAAATCAATTTCTACTCATCAAATCCCGCATTTCTGTCTTTGAAGGTTTTCGCCGTGGACGAACACGTTCGCCTTATTGTTTACGGTCGAGACGTTACAGTATAGATCTATAAACAATTCGTGGCACGATGTGAGACGTTACAGTATAGATCTATAAACAATTCGTGGCACGATGTGAGACGTTACAGTATAGATCTATAAAGAATTCGTGGCACGATGTGAGACGTTACAGTATAGATCTATAAACAATTCGTGGCACGATGTGAGATTTTTTCTGAAAACATCTTAAGCATTTTGCATGTTCAGTATCTTGATAAAATGACAAATTAACCCGTTCTCTCATAGAATAAATTCATAGTAGACGACTATGAATATACTTTTGAAATATTATGGAAAAAAACATTTTGGCAAAAGAATAAATTGCTGTAGTGAGCGGTTTACTCTTCTGTAACACTGTTTTCAAAAGTCGTATACTATAGAGGAGTCATAAAGCGTGTATATGTGCATGAAGGGCTACTATACGCATACACTGACATAGGCTTATCCATATCGCCACATAATAACAACGGAAAACTAATCTTTAAAAGTAAGTAAGTAACATTTTATTATAGTGACATGTGTACATAGTATACAAATACAACCAGCAAACAATATAAACACCCGGCCAAGTAGGGCCTATAAGTCACTTTTGTTTAACAATATTTACAGATAAAGTAAAGAAGAGATAAAGAGAGAAGAAAGAAAAATCTTTAACGTTAATTTTTGACAAAACTTTGGTCGCAGCGCCGGGGTAATGGTGGAGTGCTCTTACCCAGGGATCATAAATAAAGGATATAACTGAAATAATGTAGAAAACGACATTAAACCGCAACATCAACAAACTAGTCTTCGGGGATATTACTCGTTTCGTATGTACGAAACTATAGATTAACAATACACTGCATAATATAGTAGATGACATTTTGAAAACATTGTTACAAGAGCAGAAATAGCTCATAATGTGCGATTTCTTGGTTTGATACCATGTATAATAACACATTAAATGATTATGACTTTATTTATAAACACATTCCATACTATTCCCGTAGTGTTTTCAAAGTCGACTGCTATTGATGCCGTCAAATAGGTAGAAGTAGATGCATTTTAAACAGACCAATCCCTTTCTCACTTATAGACGCATTTTGACGTAGCCGCAGTAGACGACTTATGAAAACATCATGGCAAAAGGAGAAATTGCTCTTATTTTCAACGTTTTTGATGATTATAGTATCGTTAAAAAAGAGCTTCTTTATATCTTTGCTTCGATGTTTTCAAATTCTTCTTCTGAAGATGTGTTGTAAGTGGGAGTTAATTGATCACAATCACTGTGGCGCTGAATTATCCATTGACAAAATATGGTCTCCGTAGAGAGGTTGGAGTTCATGTTCACACCGAAATAACCTTCTTCGAACCAATTTTCACACCTTGATTTAACCCTTCCCTACTCGCAGATGTATTTTGACACATCTGCAGCAGTCGGCATTAGAAAACAATGTGGTAAAAGAAGAAATTGTTCTTTACGAGTTATTCCTCATGTTGTCACATTTTCTTCTGAGTAATTAATCCTTCATATATATGTATATAGAATTTTCATATGTTTAGCTAGATTTTTAGATTAGTTTTCTACACATTTGTTGTTTGCCGAAAAGGTTTGAAATATTAACGTACAAAAAAAAGAAGGAATAATGAAGATGTGAGCCGTCTCGCGAGAAAACCAACATTGAGGACTCTGCGTAAAGTATCGACCCGGATCAGCTTAATGATGCCGCGCAGGCTTACCCGAATAGACACGTTTCGCCTCTTGTGGAGTTTCTGTTTCACGAATCATTACTCTATACATCTTCCCCGCCCTGAGACGGAATGTGTCGGCCCGGATCAGTCTGCGCGGACAGCGCAAACTTATCTGGTCGATACATTTCGCAGATGTCATAATGTTGGTTTTCTCGCGTGACGGCGCATACATGTATGTGAATGGTATGCATCATTCTATAACTCAATTGCTATTTTCTTTGTTCATGTCCTTAAATTTGAAAATATTGTTTTCCATTCAGAACTTTTAGTTTGAAGAGTTGACAAGATAAAGCGCACAAGGTAATAGGTTCAGACCAAAAGGGAATACCCGTCCACTTTTTCTGGAGACATTTATAATAATGTCAGTCCCGTTGACATTTTGCTTTGTTTTAGCGCGTAGTCGGTGCGAATAAGTGCTAATTCGGGTGACCTCCGTTATTTGCGACTATAATCATATCAAAGAGTCGGGGAATATTTCGCTAACGGCCACCTTGGGGGAGTCATATCTGAAATGGTTGACAGTTGGGAATATCTCGAATTCGATTATCCGCCATTAAAGATGGTGAACGGTGATGTTTGTCGCGAATTTTGTACCTGTTTAGGAGGACTAATTTAATTCGCGGCGTAATATGAGTCATGAGGTCGACAAATAGTTCGTAATTCGTCCCCGCGGATGGCTATGTAGAAATGTTCGAATATTAGGGCTGAAACGAAATTGATAAATTATAAAATTATAGCGTTCTACGGATTCTTTTAAATCTGATAGCTTTATGCGAAATATTCCCCAGTTGCAAACTCAACGGTGAAATTCCGTGATGAAATTTTATAAAAATGGAGAAGTTTTGATAGAGTTATGGCGTTCGTTTCCACGAAAAAATCCTTTTGGGACATATAAAAGTTAATGAAAAATGTTGCGCCTTTGTTACCAGAGGAATTTCCAAGAATGTATGAATGGTTTGATTCTATCGACGGACCGTCTGTTGAAAAAAAAGTATTTAAGCCGGCGATTTGGGGTTTTCTTTTATATGCTTAGAGTGTAGACTCGGATAAGGATGTAGGAAAAACCCGTTAGACCAGTACAAATGATATCACTGCGTATATATACGAGTTTATCTGGTATAATTTTTCTTGACAGTGATATATATATACCAATGGGGGCGAGCATTATTTCTTTATAACAGTAATGTTTATATATGTATGTAATTTACATGTTACTATAATAAGATATTCACTTACACACGCACGATTACACAATCTCACAAAAGTCTGCGGAATGGTTTTATTTGGTTTGTCCTTAAACACCGAGTAAGCCGAATCAACCAAAACAGCGTTTGTCCGGTAAGCCTGCGTGGTATGCTTAGGCTGATCCGGGTCGATACTTTACGCAGAGTCCGCAATGTTAATTTTATCTAGGAACGGTACATCTGACAACTGCAGTCCAATGAATACTACTACCATACCCCTTATAGGGATGACAATTAGGAACCAAATCGGATAATCTAAATCTACACTGTTCGTAGAAGCTATTCTGTACCTGTTTACATGGGTTCATTATGTGATTTCCCTTTACGTCCGATTTGAAGTTTAAATGCTGTTCTAGACTTACTCATTTAGGTAGATTTTGGGATATTAATTCACTGTCTTTTGTTTTAACCTGGGTTTTTTTAAAATTATCATTTGAAACAAGAATCATAAAAAATCTCGGTAAATGAAAGTATTATGATTAAATATAGTTTAAAAACCGTATGGCAAAATAATAAATTGCTCGTATCGAGCGATTTCATCTTTTGCCATACTGTTTTCAAAAATTGTCTGCTGTAAATGCGTCAGAATGCGTCTGCAAGTGGAACAAGGGTTAAACAGTACTCTCGCCTCGAGTGTTTTAAAGTCCGAAAAATGACCCAAACTCATTGAAGAATTCGGATCAGTGACATTTGAACTAATACTTCATCTTTGGAAGCGGTTTGTCTGGATCATAACAGTTGGGGGATAACATGGACCATTTATTGAAAACAGACGATCAGTTAACAATTTTTACTGATCGTCTGTTTTCAGTAAATGGTCCTTGTTACTTGAAACTCTCAAAAACTAACAGAAAAAATAACCACCAAAACAACAACAACAACATCCGGTTACAACTATTAACTTTTATGAGTTTCCGACAATAAAACGGCTTATTCCTTACACAATGTAATTGAAAATAAACAGCATTGTGCGATATAATGAAGTACCCATTCTATGTAACTAAAGTTTGTGTTTCAAGTATTTTTCATATGGGAAATATAGTGCACATTTCAGGTTGGCAATGTAATGAAGTCCAAGTGTATTTTTGATTTAATTAGTTTGAATATACGTTTATAAGAAAGTCATTGATTACATATATAATATATATGGCATCGATAATATGACAAAATGTATGCTAAACGTTTTGTGAGTAGCATGAAGCGATTTGTTTACGACCGGTGTTATTCGTCTTACACTAATGGGCTAGCAGTATACACACACGTAGTTAGAAAAGCAGCCAGTTTCTTAGAAAGATTATTATGAGAAAGGGAGGAGGTGCATGGATATGTGACACAGCGTTAAACCCTAATCAAGCAATATAAATGCTTTTAAAATGTGCATATAGGACTCTTTTTTTCTTTTGGACGGATATTGACGTTTCTTCTGAGAATGTTTATTTAAGTTAAATATATATTAGAGGTATTTTATGATGTCCAGTTTTTATGGAAGTTAATTAGTTAGATATCAAAACATATGTTAGACGTATAAAAATGAATTTATACCTCTAGGCAAAGCACATAACTATCTAAGGATGTGGTTAAACTAACAGTTATAGCAGCTTGCATTGTACCCTTCGTAATAATACACCATACCATAAAATACGATTTAAGCTGCTGAAAATAATCAACTAAATGCATCTTTAAGTCACATCGTCACCTCGCCCTCGATTAGATGTTTCGTGAGACAAGCATACTGATCTAAATAGTCACTGTTTGTAAAATAAACATTCATCTTTAAATCAAAAATGATTAAAATATTACCAGTATCTGACTTGGTGAAATGAAATTATCTTCTAGTGCCATGTCTCGGTGACCATCTAGTCGATTTGACGGGACTTTTAACGTGATATATCACGCAATAATTCGATTAATTAGCGGAGATTATAATTACCGCTTCAAATTTAGCCTAATTGGCATAAATTAACCTTCGAATTCTAAACATGTTCGTTTCTTCCACGGTTCTTCTTTTTTATTTTCCCAGAAGACAATTTAAGATACCGCTCTCGCGCGATCCCACGAGACTTTCTGTCAGGCCTTGGGAAATAGTAAAGCGAAGAAGAAGTCGTTTAAAATTGCTCCTTAAAATTGAATTTATTATGGAGGAAACTTGACGGCAATTAGATTAATTCGAGCCGCCTCTTTCATCACCGTGTATGAGGACAGGACGGGTTGTCATAGGGACACATGCATCATCCGGGCACTGAATACGAACATTCTTACAGTTCACCACAGCCTAGGGTTATTCTTTCCACTGAATTATTGCCCCTCAGTGTATCTGGTCGGTGAAGGGTATGTTATTCTGTCCACTGGACGATCATCTCTCAGTGTATCAGGTCGGTGAAGGGTATGTTATTCTGTCCACTGGACGATCATCTCTCAGTGTATCAGGTCGGTCGAGGGTATGTTATTTTGTTTGCAGGCTTAAACTACACAACATATGAACCGTCCGGAGAAAACCAACATTGTCGACTCTGCGTAAAGTATCGACCCGGATGAGCCTGCGCAGTCCGCACAGGCTAGTACGGACCGACGTATTTCGTCTCAGGGAGATAGAGGTATAGGGTAATGATTCCTGAAACAGAAAATCCACAGGAGGCGAAAAGTGTTTGTCCTGGTACAAAATGAACTCTCATCTATTATTGTCCATAGACTTACTACTCCTTTACCTGGTGTATACATGTAAGTCGTTTTGAAAACAGCTGCTCTAAGAAAAGCATATCTGAAAAGTTGGGTGTATAATATTTATTAAACCTGGTATAGTATAATTCGTCTGTTTTGAAAACAGCTACCGTTTAAGAAAAGCATATCTGAAAAGTTGGATGTATACAATTTATTAAACCTGGTATAGTATAAATCGTCTGTTTTGAAAACAGCTACCGTTCAAGAAAAGCACTGTGTGAAAAGTTGGGTGTATAATATTTATTAAACCTGGTATAGTATAAATCGTCTGTTTTGAAAACAGCTACCGTTCAAGAAAAGCATATCTGAAAAGTTGGGTGTATTATATTTATTAATATGGGATATAGAATTGAAACGTATTTAAGAAAAAAAGAAGATAAATATCTCGTTTTGAAAATGTTCTGCTTTCCGACAATGTTTTGATAAGCTGTCTGCTGCAGAGGTGACTTATTTAAACGCGAAAACAAGAGACAGTGAGTTTCTAAATGAGTTTCATTATTCCTTTTCCTCCAATAAATCGCATTCCATCTTTAATTTAATCGTTCAGTTACGCCTTTTTCTCAATCGCCCAACCGGATGTTATTATTCTTTTAAGTTTCTTAGATTCTTCAAATAATTTTTGAAGTCATAAGTTAAAAAAAATAAACATATGTCAAAAAAAGAAAATACATGTATTGTTCCTTTTTGGACAATTAAAAATGTTTCCACGTGCGAGTTGCATCGGTTACAGACGGCTCTTGAAAACAGTGTAGCATGCGGAGAAAATACAATTGTTTAAACTGTATTCCATGATGTGTTTTTAATGTTGTAGATTTTGTGTTAAGTTTAACTTTTGAGGAAAGCAAATCATTGCATCAAACTAGAAAATAGAAACATTGCATCAAACTAGAAAATAGAATCATTGCATCAAACTAGAAAATAGAAACATTGCATCAAACTAGAAAATAGAAACATTGCAAAATAATCATGAATAGTTTCGAGTAAGTATTTCCTTATTTACTATTTAATATAGAGAAAAACATTATTTACTATTTAATATAGAGAAAAACAGTATTTACCAAAAATAGAAATGCTCTACGTTAGACGAAAAGGGGTGTAATTGCATTATCATATTTGCTATTCATTAACAAGTGTCCAAAATGTTACAGCAGATACTGACAAACTATGTACATTCTATATATATATATAAGCTTTGTTATTGAATAAAGTTGAAAGTATATTGCAAAAACGGAATTGCTAATTTCGCAACAATGTTTCCAAAGGTTGTCTACTGTCGACGACCAAAAATGCTTCCGTTTGTGGGAAAACGTTAGAGTACGTTAGATAGAGCACTGTAGGACCTTATTATTCCCAGATCATATTCTTCACAGGTAATAATAAAATAATAATAATAGTATGATAAAAGTAATAATAATAACAACAGCAACAATGCTAATGAGTAGTGGTAGTAGTAGTATTCCCCACGAAGCGTCACTTTGTCAGGACCATATGAATGATTGTGTATGTCCACCGAATGGCCGGCATTAGTCATTTCAGATTATAAGTCTGTATACGTCTGTATGGCAATTAGGGGTCATGTGAAGGTCATTACCAACCTTCCTCCAAGTTTAAGGACCCCAGACACAAGCATTCACTAGTTATCATCATACAAACAAAACTGTTACTATATACGGTCTCTGTGACATTGACCTTTGACCTGGTGACCTCAAAACCATGCCAAGTTTGAGCATCAAAAGCCCAAGCGTTCTTAAGTTATTTATCGGACAAGCTTTGGTTTATCGACTGACCGACCGACGGGACGACCTATCGACCGATTGACATGTACAAAACAATATGAAACAATGTTCTTCTTTGAAATGGGTTATTTGGCTTAACACAAGGCTTAGATTTGTTATTCGTTATATTTGGGTCAGCTCCGAAGTTTATATAATATTTTCCCCAACGCCGAACACCTACAATAACCACTACTACGCAATTGAAACAAACAACAACAATAACAACACATATTCTTAAAACTGTGCCTAATACAAAAACGATAAAACATATTCTTACAACAACAACAACAACACTAATTCTTAAAACTAAAATTTTCTCTATATTTATCTTGGTCGAATTGTGGATTTTGACCCCGAGGGTGAATTATTACACTATCGTTTAGGCTCGACCATACCAGGCAAGCTCGGAACAGAAGTATTTTTAAACCAAAGCTCCGCTGGCACTGCGGTATTCATTGTTTGCACGAAATTTAGCCGTTGAAAGCGTAATTAGGATTAATTTAAGAACACACAATAAATATATAAATAATACATCCGATGGTCGCGTGTTTCACATGCCAGGGATGACCGTAACGTGTTCAACAATAAATAGCGAACTTTCTAGATATTTTATGTACTCTTTAATAAAGCAAATGTCTATATTTTATATATTTACAAACAACATAATCTACTCTACTCTTTCACATCATACCAATATTATTATGAATTATTTAGAAAAAAAAACAGTAAAAATAATATAAATACGATGGCCGAGTATTTCACATAACGTTGCGGAGATGGCTGTATTTTACACACTCCCGTGTCTGTATCCATACGTTTCCTCTATCAGCACATAAGTAACCCGTTTACATCATTGGAAAGTTTTGATAACGTTCAGGAACCAGTCTATCAGTGCACTTCCTAATTTGTTTTATTCGTGATTACTTATTTCCATAATTCCTTTAATGTACAGGGCAGGGCGCCTGAATTTCCCACACGGTAATCAAAGAGATCGGAGTTTAATTTGAACAGTGTCGGTAAAAGAACAATACATGTACATATACTATGTTGCTATATACCATATATCAAAGGTATGGGCCTTGCAGTTGCAGACAAGAAGATTTTCATATACATGTACAAGTATATAGGAAACGTTTGGCCCCTCGGGCGGGGCGAGATTTGACCCTTATGGAAACATTTTTAACATATTTGTAAAGGATCACTATATGATGCTACATACTTACCAAAAATCAAGGGCTTCAAACAAGACGATTTTTTTTAAAAGTAATTACGACGGACAGACATCGGACATATGGGGATCACAATATTTCACATTGAGCATTTCGTGCTTAGGTGAGCGGAACACAATTAAGCGATCAGACACCACAACAACACTAACAACTACCACTATTACGACTACAAGTACCATCAACAACTACCTTGTCTGGGCCTCCATCAACCACCATTCTACCGATAGCAAGCACAGTAATGCCAACATAATTCACAACAACAACCACACTGCCACCTACCACTACTAGTACACCTTTTATTACGGTGCCAACAAGAACCATTACTATTCCTACTTATACCACTAATACCCGTATATCAACAACATGAAAAAACAAAAACAAAAACAAATTTAAACAGCTATCTCTATAGAAACTGCTACTGCGCCTACAACTGCAGCCAGATCGAGAACTAATAGCAACAACAACAACAAATACGACAACAACATCAACATAATCAACGATTCTTCATAACTAGAATATATATGCATACATGTATATCAACAAAATATATCTGCAATACTAACAATAGCAATCTGTGACAAATGTGACTCAGTTGTAAAAAAATACTTTTTTGTTAAAAAGATTTTGACCTGTGAGGAATGTGATTTCATGGTACATAAAAACCAACTTCGATCACAAATTTCTCAGGAGCTGTGACATATATATTCGAAATGTGTGACAAATGAGATCTTATTTTTCCCAGCTGTGAAGAATAGGATCCTATTTTTCGCAGGTGCGAAGAATATGATCTGGGGAAAATAAGGTCTTACAGAGCACATTGGCGTGCAACGATCTGCATGTTTACAATTACACCTATATCTAGTTCATACGCCGGTTGGATTTAAAGTCTCTCCGAGCATTATCTGTCCACATATGCAGTAAGATCGCATTTGAGCCGTCTCGCGAGAAAACCAACATTGTGGGCTCTGCGTGAAGTGTCGACTCTGATCAGCCGAAGCATGCCGCGCAGGCTTACCCGGATAGAAACATTTAGCCTCCTGTGGATTTCCTGTTCATGAATCATTACTCTATTACCCTTATCGCCCTGAGACGGAATTTTCCTCATTGGTGCTAAGGAGTGTGGGGTAAGAATTACGACTAACCGCTAAAGTAAGGATAAATGGACCAGAACTGCTGGTAACTCATATAGGAAACGTCGTGATATAACTACATTTGTTGGCAGCGACGTTAAATAAACCTACGAATTATCTGATGTAGATCAAAGGAGTCGTGCTTCAGTAAAACCAACCCTAGGGTATTAATGAGGATTGTTGATAAAGATATGAACCGTCACGCGAGACAAATACAAACAGTATGGCCTCTGCGTATTGTATCGACACAGATCAGCCTGCGCAGTTCGCGCACTGATTTGGGCAGACACATTCTGTAGCAGGGGGATAGAGATATAGAGTAATGATTCTTGAAACAGAACATCCACAGGAGCCGAAAAGTGTCTGTCCGGATAAGCCTGCACGGCAATTCTAACACTGATCCGATTCGATACTTTACGCAGAGTCCACACTGTTGGTATACTCGCGGGACGGCTCATATGTACATGTTATCTGATCTTACACACACTGTTTGTCACGGGTATTTTAAAAAACCCTGTAAATTGCTATATGTGCAGAGACAGATTAAATAGTGTGGATCTTCAGGATAATCTTCATATACATTACTAGTGTTTTGTGGTTGGACACCGTTTTTTCAATAATGTTGAAATTTCAGTAAAATCATTTTATGGATGGATGATCGGTGGATGATGCTTCCATCTTCAAAGATTATAAAATATGCGTAAAAACAAGATTTATTTCTTTTGTGAGTTTTAAGTCGGAAAATGTACAATCCCTATAATTGGTATTCCTTGAAATTAAATCCGATTTCGTCCGAAAATCCGGTGGCATATGCTTTCCGTAATAATTCCGGGAAAGTGTCTGTAATATGATACATCCGTAAACCCTTTTAGTTGATGGAAACCGACATCGTATTCACTTCAATTCCAAAGTAGCGTAACTAGTCGTCTTACGCCTTTATCATTTTTTGACTGAATATCAAAATAGTCGACTCCTCACGAAAAGCGACATTCTGAGATGTTTAATGCACACGGTATTTATTATTTGATTATTGCCCACGCACAACAAATATACAGCAGACGACTTTCAATTCATCCAGTCAAAATAGTGAAAATCTCTATATATAATGTAAGAATAATTGCAAAACAATGTTGGAAAACATTGTGGCAAAAGGAGAAATTGTTCGTTTTGAGCTATTACTCCTTTGGTCACTATGTTTCCAAACATCGTCTGCTACAGACTCGTCGGAAAGCGTCTGTTTATGTGGGAAAGGGTTTTTACACTGATTGTGTGCTACTATAGAAGGTCTTCTACAGAAACTACCAGTATGCTTGTTTGGTCAGAACATCTTAAAAATATTTAAGTATTGACTTCGTATTTAACCCTTTCTCTTATATAGACGCTTTCCGACGTCTCTGCAGCAGACAGCTTTTTAAAACATTGTGGTAAAAGGGGAAATTGCTCAAGATGAGCAATTTCTCCTTTTGCTTCAATGTTTTCAAATTGTTCAATGATTGGTTTTTTATTTATTAAAAATTTCCATAGTTTTGATCAGATGCTTTCACAGCCGTCCGGTGCAGGTGTGTTGTATGTGGGAAAGGGTTAAGAGAACAGTTGGTGTGTGACTTAGTAGGCATATACAAGTAAAAAGCAAATTGCTACTCCGCGAAAGTTTGAACTCCTTTAACCTGCTGACGCATTTTAACGCATCTACAGTTGTCGAGAAATTTCTTATAATGAGCATTTCTCCTATATGCCACATTGTTTTCATCTATATTCAGGAAATATACGATCATCTATATAGATTTTTCATATTTTTGCCTAGATCTGTTTAAAGTTATCTAGCGCTAATTTGTTATATTTGGGAAAGAGATAATAATTATTTCTTTTTGATAAATGTACAGTGACCATTTCAAACCGAATATCCTTTTCCTGACTTTTGTAGCAGAAGAATTTTGAAATGTCAGCGAAGTTGCTGAAATTGAACCAGAGTGATCCTATTTTGACCATGTTTATTCGTATGTCTCAGTTTTAAAGTCTATCAAAATAACCCCACATACAGAAACATTGTTGCGTCCCTACAGCAATGTAGCAGCCGACTTTTGTAACAATGTTTCAACTCTATTTATTTCTATTACTTTCAATAACAGTGACTTTGATTTTCACAATCGTCTGCTGCAGATGTGTTGTATGTCGGAAGGAGGGGGAGGGGGGTGTGGTAACCAGGTAATGGCTGGAGTTTTTACTTTTCTGTCACAGTATGATACTTGTCAAGCCGTTTTCCCGGTTGTTGTCAATACTCCACCATACAAAAGAAAATGTAGAATAATCTGAATATCCCAGCATTACCTAAAGAGTAACCACTGTAACTGCGAATCTGCTTTACGACATTAAATTTGAGACTTTTTGGCTTAAAGACACGCCCATTTCTAATTAGCATACTGAATCCGGCTTAAGACGTTGACAATTTATAATTAACTTCAAAGACAAACATTTAATTGCCAGGCAGCATCCTGCCTACATGAAATTCAAGTCTTAATTAGCCATCTGATTTATGATAGAACTTGTCAATGGTGGTTTTCCGACCCCGTTTATCCTCAGTCAGGGACTTTCCCCCTGTAAATACAGGGATCGCTGGTTCCACGATTTAACGCCGTGAATATGGTGTGGCATTTGGAACCGGGTATCCGGGTTTCGAGCCACATGTGCTATTTTCTAGTCATTCAAAGAAACCGTCGTGTCCCATTTGACTTTTTACGGGAACGACATCAGGATTAACCCTTATACCGCTGAATTCCTATAACACATCGCGTGTATCGTCTAACCTTTCCATCGTGCAGATGCATGTTGACATATCGAAAGTAGGCGACTATTTAACACATTGTGAAAAAAGGAGAAATTGCTCTTTATGAGCATATTTTTTCTTTCTAATTATTATACTTTATTTTATAGAAAAGTTTTAACAAAATATCTCCTGCAGATGTGTTGTTTGTGGGAAAGGTTCTGAAGCAGGCGGGGTTTTTCTCAACATTTCGTGCATAACAATATGCGTAAATGTTGTTAAAAGTCACGTGAAGCAGGATAAGAAGTAATAACCCGCCAATATCAAATCCGTTTCGATTAAATATAGTTACGCGGATTACCTCGGATGTAATCCCACTGTGTCTAAAGAACTGTTTTTGAACCGCAATATAAACGTATATATTCCGTATTTTAGGAATATCATGATCGTGTTTGTTGTTTTGCGTCACTCTAAACATTTTTCCCAGTTATATCACGGCGTTTTGCGTCACTTTAAACATTTTTCCCAGTTATATCACTGCGTTTGCTGGAGAAGTTACCACTACCACTGTTCCATTTATCCTGACACAAGCGAGGCCCCACTCCTGAGCGCCGTCGGAAAGGCATTACTACCATTTTAAAGTATTTGGTATGACCCGAACAAGGATCGTTAAAAATGTCGTAATAACGTGAATAAAACTCTATGAGTGAAATATTAAAAACTATCTAAGATTTAAAATTTTGTGTCATGAAATAATGATAAAATTACGAGTAAACAGACACAACATAGTTCTATTAGTCGTTTACCGAGGAGCAACTACACTTAAGTATATATCAAACTATACATGAAATTTCCTTTTGTCCATGTATTGTATTTCCCTCATATAGACGCTTTTGACGCCTCTGCAGCAGACTGCTTTTTTAAAACATAATGACAAAAGAAATAAAACTAGCAATTTTTTCTTTTGACACAATGTTTTCCACTTTAGTCATAGGTTATCCATTATCGAGACTTTCTATCTTTTGACAACATATGTCCAAAGTCGTCTGCTTCAGAAGTGTCGTATAAGGGAAACGGTTAAAACGTTCATAGCATGTAAAACGGTTAGTTTACACATATTGTATTCAATAAAAGTTACATATAGTATAAACAAAAATCACATTTGAGCTGTCCCGTTAGAAAAACAACATTGTGGACTCTGCGTAAAGTATCGACCCGGAAGCGCGGACAGCGCAGGATGATCTGGTCAATTGCGCATATGCAATAATGTTGATTTTCTCATTTCGAAAGGAATAGGCTTAGAACGAAAGCTTAAATCATATGATACTTTTGTGAAACGGTTCAGTCTATCACGTGCTTATTGACAACACGCATAACGCAATAAGGCAATTCGTTCAGATTTCTCTACTTAATGTTTCTCTTCTGCCACTTTAATTTTTATAAAAATTCATACTTAGGAACTACTTTGAATGCGAGTTGATTATGAAGTAATTTATCAACGAGTCCTCGCAATAACTGTCACCACAGACATGTGCTTTACGCTGTAAGACATGACTTCTTTGCGACTTACCATAAATCAGGCTTTTTGGGGGCAGAATTAATCATTTGTAAACCATTATCCAAAGCGCGGAGTAATACATCCAAAACTAAGATGGCGCCCACCGGGGATTTCTGGCAAGTGACAACCCATTAGGCAAATAACCTTCGGTAGATTACCGGAATTCGCGAGGACAAATAAAATAGCGCCCTAGCAATTCGTCCAATTGTTTTCTCTCCAAATAAATAACCTTTATTTTGTTCCACTGGTCAGAAGAATTAGAATACGTGTGATGTATTGGTGCGTCTTGGGGGTTTGGCTGAACTCTGCAAGCCTTGTCAAGGTAAAACGGTTCTTTAAACAAGTAGTTCCGTTTCGTAATTACATGAACGGGTACAAGCAGTCAGTCCAGTCCGAGTGTGCTTCACGTCTAGATTTCTCTCGGAATATGGACACTGTTCTTCATAAAATCTGTAAAAATGAATCTGCTGGTAAGTCATTGTATCCAAAGGGATTTCCATATATTTCAGATATTGATGATAGGGTTTTTCTGTTTTAGTAAATGCCGCGGTTTTGTAGACTGCAATCAAATGGGGACGCATTTAAGCGCGGATGAATATCATTTGCGGTAAGTATCCGGGGACATCCGGACATCTTTTTTCCCCGAAAATAAAAGTAGTTTGCAGACGACACAAAGTAAAATATTCACCGGATTTCTTTCTCAATTCCCGAGATGTCATAAAAGAAAATTGGGTTTTAAGAATGTCTAGGAATTTACTTTTACATTCGACCTGTTTGATTTAGTTCATCCTTTCACACATACAATCAATCCGCAACAAACGACTTGATAAACACTGAGAAAACATAAAGACTATCTCTAAATATGAAAGCATAATTACTGAATGGGGAAGTTACCTCAAAACTCATTGCGATCACTCGAACATGTCGATAACTCGACGTCATTTCCTTTCCGGGTCACTTTTGACTTCGAGTTATGGCGATTCTGCTTTTTAAGCTTTCCAACATTAAACAAATTTGCAGCGCCGGACAACTTTGAAAACATTTAACAACCAATTGAAAACCCTTTACAAATGAAAGAATACTTATGGAATAACGTTTAAAATCATTCTAGCAAAAGGTGAAATTACTGCAGATGTCAGATATATTTCGGATTTTAAAGAACGGCAACACAGAACTTGAGCAGGAATATAAAGCTGACACTCCAATGGGTAATCACCCCAAACCCCGAACCATTGGTTGGTAGACGAGGGGGTACTGATCCCTCTGTGAATCAATCCGTTCCTAACCAAAGGTATTCACTATCAGGCGTGTCTTTAACCCTTTCCCTTATACGACAATTCCGCAGCAGACGACTTTAAAAGTTTTTGTCAAAAAATAGAAAA
>JAUELF010000018.1:545251-561472 GCA_031471495.1 Clinocardium nuttallii
TTTAAAGGAAAAAGTTGGTGCACACACGCACAATGGACAATTCGCCATGACATACAATGTAAGCTCGACTTGCCTTCAGCCAGTGGAGCTAAAAACTGATTTTTATATGAAACTAAGAAGGGCTACATTGGGACTTTTGTTAATATATTGAAATAAAACAAATATCAATTCTTCTGATGTTGACATTATAATGAGTGATGACTGTAATGAGGGTTAGTCAAAATATTTTCTTTATTGTGGTTTGTAAACTTTTTAACTTTTATCAAATTGTGCAGTTTTTCGATTCAAACCCTCCAAGTAATCCCCATGATTGGAAATCTTATTCTATTATTTGTCAAAAATGGAAAATCTCTATAATTGAATGGATAACAAATGACTAAATGTGGAAAACATTGTAGTAAATGGAGCATCATCATGAGCAATTTCTTCTTTTGCCACAATGTTTTCAAAAGATGTCAGCTGATGATGCTTCAAAATATGTCTGCAGGTGGGAACGGGTTAAAGAGAGATTGAAGTCTGGCACAGTAACTTTCTCAGGCTTCAAAAATGTGTTTGGAAAATTGAATGTATTGTTAATTATTTTTATGCAAAGTTGAAAAAAAGGACATCTCCCCTTGAACTGAAAGGTGTCTATAAGTGGGAAACGGTTTCAAAAGCTTTTTCCACATACAATAAACCGGCAGCAGACTATTTTGTATTTATTAAGCACAAAATATTGAAAATATATCTCTTTAAATGGAAGTATGATTATTGAATAGAGTTGAAATCATTGTCGCTAATTGAGAAATTGCTCATTATGAGCAATTCTAAAGCCAAATGTTTAATAAAAATATATATTGCATAGGCACTTTTAAAAGCCAATAAATCATTGTATGCGACATCAAACATCTTAATCTTAAGTGTAATGCTTTCCCATGTGTAGACACATTTTGATGCAACTTCAGTTGGCAAATTTTGAATACTTGAATACTTGAATACTATTCAAACTTGTCTTAAGTAGGCAGCCATTTTAGTCAAGGTATCTGTACTTGTAATGCGATTATATATTTTGACTGTCCACATTCTACAATGCAATATATGTAACTGCCATATACTTAGACTAACTGCCATATATTGAGACTTACAGCCATATTTATTTGTGTTAACATCTTAACCCTTTTCAAAAATAGAAAATCTCCAAATTGAATGGATAACCTATGACTAAAAGTGGAAAACATTGTGGCAAAAGGATAAGTGCACGTTTTGTCCAATTTCTTCTTTTGTCACTATGTTTTCAAAAAGCTGTCTGCTGCAGAGGCGTCAGAAAGCGTCTATATGAGGGAAAGAGTTAATAAAGTTGATTCTTTCATAGAATAGTTATAAAAAAACTTAGATATGAAATTAAATATTGATTCACAAAGTGAGCCTTTTAAAACCTGGTCCTTTTAGGCTTTCGACCTTTCTGGTAATGCTCCTTTCTGACACTGATCCACCTACGGTGTGGCTGTTGATGACAGGTTGTTGCTTATTACAAGATAAATGAAGAAGAAAATGTTAGTCTTGGTCAATCTTCAAGTTGGTGCTTAATACAAGTTTGCTGCTTAACCCTTTTTCTCATATGGATGCTTTCTGACGCCTCTGCAGCAAACAGCCTTTTGAAAACATGGCAACAAAAGAAGAAATTGCTCAACTCTATTCAATTAGTGTACTTTCATTTATATATAGGGAGTTTCCGATTTTTTCCCGTTTTGTTTTCAAAGTCGTCTGCTGCAGATTTGTTGTATCATGGAATGGTTAACAGATGTGATGCTAACACACGTCTGACTTACTTTAATTTCCGGATATTTTCCATACCTTTGCCTAGATGTCTTCAAAGGCGTATGCCTAGATGTCTTCAATTTTCAAAGTTGTCTACTGCAGATTTGTTGTATGATGGAAAATGTTAATTACTCTAAATCAATGGATCTGAACACATTTCATCAAGAATAGATTTTAAATTTGGTAAGACATCGCATCTTAAGAGCTCAGTCCGCTACGAGGAAACATCATTTAGATCATTCACTAATTTCAGTACAAAAAGTTGAAAAACCTGTCAAAACAAATGAACTGATTGAAAGAAAACATGCATCTAAAATATCCATGTAAAATCCGTTCATTACCTTTGATAAGGTTTAAAGTTGATAATTCAGCAAGTGATCGAACCAAACAATGACATTAGTATTAAACAACGATTTTTCTATAACAAAATAGAAATTTCGTTAACGAGAAAACAAAGATATTCTGAACACAACTTCCGTCAACAACTGATTTTACTGGTACCTTTATTTGTGTAGCGCAGAAATAATGTGCTGCTTTTTTGGGGAACCAATAGATAAAAAATCTATTTCTCGATAAATGATTGTTTTGCAACAATTAATATGAAATATTTAAATATTTTTGTTGAAAAATGTTTAGAAATGATTGCAGATTGTTGATTTATGATTTTTATTATCGTATCTCGGTGAAAACATCATTTATTGACCATGTTATAATTTATGCTAATGAACTGGCAAGTGCTCTTTATGTGTTGTGACGTCATTAATTAGAGTCTAAATATAAAAGTATTGTAGAAGTGTACATGTATGTATCCGAAATAACAAATATAAAACCTAATAAAATATGTGATGGAGGGCTTCAAAGTAAAGGTAAATTTTACAAATCCTATTTATATTTATTTATTCATCATATGAGAGTATTATTTTGCATTTTTTCGATTCATTAGAATGTTTAAACCCGATTTATTTATTCGACAAATGACCTAGTTAAGCTCAACCAATTTATCTGATATTTGCCGAGTGAATTTATACATGATGAAAATTGCATCGTTTTATTTTTCCATTGTGTGACCTCGTGTGAAAATGTTTCAATTTCAGAAATATGGACCTATGTGCGGTCAGCAGGGATCATGTTCGTATTACAAGGCATTTAAATATAGTAAAGAAGATGGAAACAGTAAAATTATTGGACTAGGACAGTTTTTCTTTATGAAGATTTTATGTGATGTCCCTATCTGTATCGGTGAGCTCCAATTAGTTTGGGAAGAGAAAACAACGTCTCAGGACTTAGCTAGTGTTAGATTGTATTTTCTCCCCGAGTGCACCCCTGATGGAAGACAGGCGCTTCACGGAGAGGTATGTTGTCATTTTTTTAAAATAAAATTTTGTAGTTTTACATCACTAATATCTTAATTATTATCACTGCACCCTTTACCCCACTGAACATTTAATCATAAACGACATTTTTATCAAACGTTTGTTAAATTTTCGCCTGAAGCAATTTATAAATCTTCCCTCATTGTGCAAATGATGTTTTGAAAATAATAAGCAGCAGAGACAACACTTAATCGAGATTTTTCTTCCAATTTGGACAGGTCTATTTTAATGAATAGGAGTAAAGTGTTAACTCTTAATATGTTTTGTATGGCGTGTAATATTCAGCGTCCTGTCAGTGAGAATGTGTATTATATATTTTCGTCCATATTATCTAGCGTGTTATAAAAATAAATACTGATTTATGTTGTGTCGTTTAGATGTTGACAAGACAAATGAAAACGGCATTCAATAAATTGTTAACTTTTCATCCCTCATTGAAATTTTCATACCTCTTTGAAATAAACTGTGCAATTGCAATACATATTTGTTAATAAGATAGCAATTTAAATATATAATCTTTCTTGTATTTGTATACGATCTTAGTTTACAATTATCGTGTTCTCGTGTAGTTTATAGATTTTCCAATATCAGTGATGGCTGTGGCTTCAATTTTAGACCAGAGAAAATTAATGTTAATTATATAAATTCCATTTTATTGATTAATTTCGCATGCACGAGACATTTGCTGATGCGCATTTGTGCTATATATTGATCGTGTGTTACTGTCTTTGAATGTAAGATAATATTAATGGATGAATTTTGATGATTTGTAACAAATCGCCAACCTATTTATAAATAGGAGAATCCAACGATTTAAAATTTAAAAAAATAATTAAACATGTTTTAACATTTGTTAACAATAGAAGTTAGTAAAGAATGGGGAAAGTTTAAGACGTAGCTTTAACATAAACCAGCACAAAGCGGTTATTATCAAATCGCAATAGTGGCAGTTAAACAGATAAATGTCTATTTTAGCCGATTTTCTGAATAGGTGCTACAGTACAACCCTTAACACCGATATGTGATTTATGAATCGTTCCAATTTGGTACATATATATCAAATAATCCATTGACTTTTGGTGGGAACTATTTTAAACAATTAAGATATAAATATTGTAGTGGTGTAGCTATTGCTTTTTACTGTTAATTGCTACTTTTCCAATAACATTTTTTAAATCAAATTTCGTCTGCTTTATCTCCGAGGGAAAGATCAATCAAGACAAGTTAAATCAATAAAACAACGCAGTGTTCTTACAAGCATCCGTATATTATTGGTGAGGGGCACCCGTGGGTTTTTTGCCATGTCGTTACAAATGTGTAAATAATACTGGCAGCTACTTGCTCGCTTTCGCTGTATGAAAACAATGTAAATAGAGATAGCATATGGCCACATTAGACTCGCCCAGGAAGTTGATCGCGTAAACAAATAGCAGGAACATGGTCTCATTTAAAAACCGATCTGAAACTTAGATGTTATAGATAGCCTTTTTGTTTTTGTGTTAAATCGGTCGCGTTTTGCAATCCTTTGTAACATACAGGCGCTTTCTGACAATCTGCAGCAGACGATTTTTGAAAACATTATGGCAAAATAAGAAATTTGCTAACAAGGAGCAATTTCTCATTTTTTCACAATGTTTTCAACAATATTTTATCATTAAATCTCATTTATTATGGAGATTTCTTCATGTTTTTCTCTTTCAATATGCTTTCTAAATCGTTTGTCGCAGATTTGTTGTATGATGGAAAAGGGTAAACTTAATATGTAAATTTTGAAATTATAAACTGTAGGTGTAAACTGTCAAACGTCTTCAAACAGAACAGTGAAGCTTGATGAAATATAGTAATTCTATTTTTTCTTATGCAAAACAATCAGTCAGTACGAGTAGTGGTGTCAAATTCTTAACCTTCATTTTCTCTGCGATCTGTTCTAATTTCGCCCCGCCTCGGTGGTGTAGTGGTAGAGCGTCCACTTCGGGTTCCCTGGTCAAATCATTTATTTATTTATTAGGGTTTAACGCAGCTTTCAACATTATTTCATTTATATAACGGCGACAGTTCACTTATTCCTGATCCCTGGGTAAACAAACCGGCACTAGGCTAGAACATGTGCATTACCCAAGGACACCCCACCATGATCGTAGTGTCGCGACTGGGGATCGAACCCGGTACACCCGGATTCGAAATCCCCGACGCTAACCACTCGACCACATAAATGGTTGTATTTAAATGGCTGCCCTCCTTGGTACTAAGGATTGCGAGGTTAGCATACGACTGACTGGCTGATGTCAGGATAAATGGACCAGTGGTACTAGTAACTAACCTAGGAAACGCCGTAATCTTAATGAAAACAGATGTGGACAGCGGCGTAAAACACCCAACACTCAATCAATCAAACAACTGTTCTTATTTCATCTATCATGATATTCGTAGTTATGATCGATGATAACACATCACCATATAAAAACAAATTCTCATAGCACATTTATACATGATAGATTAATCTCGTGGTTAGAAACGGAGAAATTGTAATCTGTTATCATGATTATAGCCCTTCCATAAGAAAACCAACATTATGGCCTCTGCGTAATGTATCGACGCAGATCAGTCTGCTCAGGCCGCGCTGCTAATCCGGGCCGACACGTTCCGTCTAAAGGGCAAAGAGGTATAGAGTTATGACTCATGAAACAGAAAACCCACAGGAGGCAAAAAGTGTATATCTGGGTTAAGCTGCGCGGCATGCTTAGGCTGATCCGGGTCGATACTTTACGCAGAGTCCACAGTGTTGGTTTTCTCGCGGGACGGTTCATTATGTATATTTTAAAGTCTGGCGTTATCGATTACAGTTATGTAATCGAAATTTGATCAGAACTTGTATGTATTTATAATCTGATTGGTTCGGAAACAGAATAGGCTTTATTTATAACTATTATTTTAAATTTAATGTTGTTAGTAAACCGTAGTAAATCTCAATCAATTTGAAAATGTGGGTTTTAGCAGTTGACAAATACAATTTTAATATTAACAGAAAGAAAACATGAAACGTTCATTAGACGTCACCCAAATACTAATGTATTTTTTTGTATTAAATATATTTGTAATGGGTAGTGTAAGCAATTTCTCCTTTTTCCACAAATATTTTCTGCTACAAACCGTTCAAGAACGTCTTGGTTGAAGTGTGAGAGCGTCCGCCTCGGGTGTGGGAGAACGCATGTTCGATCCTCGATCGTGTCATATTAAATACTTTAAAATTGTTATAATGGCCTTGGTGCTAAGGAATTTTGGGTTAGCATTACGAATGGCTCGCTGGTATCAGGATAAAAGAAACAGTAGTAACCGTCCGGATATAACTGAAAACATGTTGGTGGCGGCGTCGATCACCATACAGAAGGGAGTAAACAACCTTCAATAACTGTGAATGTAGATACTTTAATTACATATTCCTTTTCCCACAAACAGACGCTTTCTGACGCATCTGCAGAAGACGACTTTTCGCAACACTGGCAAAAGAAGACATTTCTCTTATTAAGCAATTTCTCCTTTTACCATAATGTTTTCAACCCTTATCTAATGATTAAACTTTTTTGTCTCTGTATTTTCAAAGTCTTCTGCTGCAGATTTGTGGGAAAAGGTTTATACATGATTGCAAATAACAGATTTTGTATTGTATTTGGATTTAAAATAAGGGGCCGGCACATGTTTAAATACGGTAATTATTATCTCGAAAAAGTGTCACGTGTGAAAGAGTGCCTGTGGTTATTGGTCTATGTAATTTGTTATGTATGACTGTAAGGTGTAATGACTAAACCGGTTATCCACCTCGATTCAGTTACAATGGGACATCGATTAAGACCACATTGTACATGTAATATTATTGCACACTCGCACTTACCAATGAAATAGCAACTGAAGGTCTATATATATATACAATCACCTATAATAAATCAACTTACTCATTAATGTGATATATTAAAGTTGCCATTAATAGTCGAGTAAGATTAGTGACCGGAGAGTCATACGAGATATTTAATTTACGTTCTTGACGTATTAAACCACGTTGGTAAGTGGTGCCATACTTTTTCCGGCACAGTGGTCAACAGAAATATAAAAAATATGTATATGAAAAGCACACACATACACACAAGCACAAACAGAGATAATATGTTGCATTCACTCAGATACTGTCAACTCCTCTATCTTATTTGTGTGCGAATATTTGTTTTGAACGATACACTAGAACTGACACTAGAACTGTTTCTTGGATGCCTGTCGTTTTCCCACTCCCTCTTCTTCTTTATTTAGTAAGAAAAACATGTATTGCCCACGTGTCAGTGTTGTATCATTGTGCTGTAAACTATGTAGACGACTTAAATATTGGGAATAAACAAGTAAACCTTTATGCAACTTGCTATGTAATTGTTATAATACATATAATATATGAACATTGTTATCACTGGAAAGATAGTTCAAATTGGTGTTAAATACCAGCTGCATTCATTCTAAACATATTGTTTTATCTGTGTCTTCAATGTATTGTCTTAAAAGCCAGAAACGTTGAAATTAATCTTTTATCATTATGGAGAGATACAAACTGCATAATTTCCCCGTACTATATGTGTCAGCCTAGTTGTACTAACTTCAATGATTTATGTAATCGTTAGCACATGTAAATGATCGGTTACTCGACTGTTTTACGCTTACTGAACTTGTACTTCAAGTCTCTGAAATTCTACAATTGACTCTTCTACCTTAACGTTGCACTAATCGTGGGATGATGCTGTGTCGTGTAATTATAGTGAGCTGCACATGCTGTCTCCACTGATATGCAAGTTAGGCTTTTGCAACACTTATCGTTTTCGGGAAACTACGCTTCTTCAACGCTATATGAGAGTTAGGCGAAAAACTTTCATCGATAAATTAAGACGTTTGTTTTATACATAATGCATCTATAACTGTTACTAGTATTTTAGTGTTATGTGTGATTTGATTTACCGAAATGTATCAGATGTAGTCCCATAGAACAAACACGTTTTTTATGTGTTTTATGTTGGGTGTTTCTTACGTTAAAGGTTATAACGTGGCGATATATCATTACAATTATTCATGATACCAAGGTAAACAAACCAGTTTGTACTAGTTAAGGCTGTTTGTTCCCTCATACGACAATTCTGCAGCAGACGACTTATTTTTTCAAAACATAGAAAATCGCTATAATTAAATGGATAACCTTTGACTAAAAGTAGAAAACATTTGTGCAATTACTTCTTTTGTCACTATGTTTTCAAAAAGCCGTCTGCTGCAGAGCCGTCAGAAAGCGTCCATATGGGGGAAAGGGTTAAGGGCACTTCGCCATGACATTCGCGACTGTGGATTGAACCCAGGATGCCCGGTTCCAAATCCACGACTCAATCCGCTCGACCACCGTGACATATTCCTCCAGTTCGTTTTGAAGAAAAGCACATTAATTAACTCAAGTTTATAGACTGCATAGTTGTGTGTCGCTAATAAATATATGATAAATATATAAATTAATAAAACAAATGTCAGTAAATGGCTTCATAGACGTTTGTGTGGTATTAGAAAAACACTTTTTGCGGACATTGAAACAAATCACGCCTCTAAAATTAAAAAAAGAAAATAGAAAATATTTATGAATAGTAATTTAATCTGCTGATAACTGAATAGGAAACATTTAACTCGACCCTTTCCGACATATAGACGCTTCCTGACACCTCTGTTGCAGAACTTTTGGAATCAATGTAGCACAAGGCGAAATTGATGATAAATAGCAATTCTCCTCTTGTCACAATGATTTCAACTCTATTCGTCAGACTTTCTTGTCAAGATATTTTGAATATTTTGACCTTAATAATTTCAAAGTCGTCTGCTGCAGGTTTATTGTTTGTGAGAAAGGGATAGACGTAGGCCTACAAGGTAAAGACGGTCGAATTACAGCTGTGGGAAGAGAGCCCATGCTTGTGTAAATATCGAACACTCACAAATAATGTCTCTTTTACTTTAATCTTCTGCAGATGAATTATGATATCTTGAAAATAAGGGTTATAAAAAATGGTAATACATATTGATAAGGTGGTATATCGTTTTCTACATGGTTTTATCTTCTTTAATAACATTATAAGATTACTCATTTCACTCTCATACTTTAATTCATAAAAAATGATATCGAATAGGTGTTCTATTTATTTTATCGAAGGGGGAAAGCATGGGGCCAAAATAAAACAATGTCAACTTAAATATAATCAATGAATTGTGAACAGCTGGTGTCATAGTTCACCCCCATCGGTGCCCCCATACTAATATACATTAAAAATGAAGCAGAGAAGGATGTTACCACGTTACGGTTATTATTAATCAGTTCTGAAAGTATATTTCCCCTTGCCGGTGCCCCCTATGTCTCTAATATGTTAAATCGTAATCTTTTACCCTCGTGCTCAATTCATATCCTTTACTCGATTTACATCTGCTCATTATTCCGGAACAGAATTAATCTTTCAATCAAACAAACCGCTCTCTTTTTTTCAAATTATACAACAAGAATCAAGTAATCCGAGAAGCACAAAACAATGATTGCTGAAAGATAGATGATGGCATTACTCTATAAAATACATAAATACAGGGTTATTCGGTTACAACAGATGAAAATATATATCCAGGATTTTATTTTTAACTAATTATAATAGGTTATTTAAAAAAAAATCGCACACTCAAAACAGTATTTCGAAATGTGTATAGGGTGGTTTTCTCGTTTTATAAATGTTCATATTAATTCATCAACAGTTATACGGGTTATAGTTTATCACTGGTTAAGTGTGCGACACTAGATTGTTTTGTTGGGAGTCTTACGTGGTTTCAACATCGTTTAAGTTATATCGCGGCGCAACGACCTCTCACTTAAACACGATCCTAGCAACCCTAACCTAACGAGCTGTCTCACCTGAATGTGCATTGTATGCAAAAGCCTTTAATTTACTTTGGATGCGAGAGTTACAATAATTTTGGAAAGAAATGCAAGTACACCCTTTTCACACAGTTTTCAAAATGTCGTCTGCCAGAAATTGTATGTACCGGGAAAAGGGTGCAACGTGTGTAATCATTTAGATCAACAGATAACACTAGTTCATTGTTTTGTACTATTCGTTAAAAGATTATTTTTCGTTTTTTCTGTTTGGAGAAGTTCAATGTAAGCATTTAATATCAATACGATATTGGGATAAGTTGATACAAGCTACTAAAGTTTATTGTTTGACTTTATTTCAATCCAATATTCATTGATTTATTTCCTTACCGCTTGCTCTCTTCTGTTATAAGGACGTGCTATTTCCTACACATAAAATAAACTCTCTATTTGCTAAACATCTTTCTCTTTATTCAAAATGAGTTAAAGAAGTGGAAAGTATAACATTAACTTAAGTATATAAACCTAAACAACCCAATAACACAACATTTTGCGTTGTCCGAGACTCTCTGATCCTAAAAGCCTTTATTTTTTATTTTATCAAAAATCGTAAAAAAGGCTGTTTAGGGTCAGAGAAGGCTCGGACTACCTTTTGCCCAACAGTAGAAGCCTTTTTGTAAGATCATATGGAAACCTGCATTAATCCCTACGTCATGTAACGCATCTGCATCGGACGACTAATGTAAACATTATGACACAAGGAGAAATTTATTTTATTATATGTTATTGATTACACGTGTATTTGTAGAGCTTTTTCAAAGGTATGGATTAATGTCATGAAAGTCGTCGGCTGCAGATGTGTTGCATATAGCAAAGGGTTTAACTTTCATAATAATACAGTCTTATTTTCTAGATATTTTGTTTCCAAAGAACTGAAAAGGGATACGTTAGGTGAACGCTTAATGAATTATCCTTATATAGGGATCGTAAACGCTAAATGAATTATCCTTATATAGGGATCGTAAACGCTAATTGAAATAGCCTTATATAGGGATCGTAAACGCTAATTGAAATAGCCTTATATAGTGATCGTAAACGCTAAATGATCGAAGTTCTTATACTTGATTGATGGTACAACTTATGATGAATATATAAAACACATTGCTAAGTATACATTACACCACGCATTCTCCACAATGTAAGACAAATACATTCTTATCACATAAACGATTATCAATTTACCTAAAGATAACGTCGGAAAACGATGTGGAAAAAGGATATATTGAACAATTTCTCATTCCCTGCAACGTTTTCTTGTAGAGTTATACAACTAGTGTTTTTACCAGGGACGTAGGTAAGATTCTTATCTACGTCCCTGGTTTTACCGACGAAACACTTGTTTCTTCAAATTTCTTTTCCAAATCAGAGGACTAAATTAGCATATTAGGTAAAGTTTGTAATAAAACATGTGATAAATAACCTGACACTGTTGCGAAACGTCAAATTAAACCACCTGGAAAATTGAATGTATATTTATGACACAGATTAAAAAAAAACATTGATGGAAAAGGGAGAACTTCTATTATTTGCCTTATGATTTCAGAATAATTAATGCTACATGATTTGCAATGCTCGTCATCAGCTCTTCTAGAATGCCAATACATTCGAACTTGTTATTACGACCACCTTCGAATAGCAAGTCCCTGTCGCAAACGACCATACGTTTAGTTTCCCAAATACTCAAGCTATGTATAGAATGCCCTCCAATTAAAGACCAGATTATACACTTCCCATGTGTGGACTTTAAACAGATTTGACTGTACAGGAAATTAAGGATGAACCTTTATTGCTTTTTACAAACTGCTACCATTCCTGGAACGTCCACATCAATCACAGGTCATTGGCTCGATAACTTAATACATCGTCGCTTACTACTTTAGGTCTGCAATTGAACACATATCAACCGTATTGGTGTATGTAGGCGTCACTAGATGGATATCATTTAAAAGCATTGCTATACTTAACACATTCCCACATTAACAAATCGGCAGCAGACGACTTTGAAAAGTTCCACTTAAACATTTGGAAAATCTCTATAATTGTAGGTATTATTACTGAAAAAAGATGAATGCATTGTGGCAAAAGGAGAAAGTGCTCGTTTTGAGCAATTTCTCCTTTTGACACGATGATTTCAAAAGTCGTCTTCTGTAGGTGGGAAAGGGTTTATGAATGGCTATGAATTAAAAAAGAAATTGTGTGTAATCCATCATATATTTTAAATTATTATCCCTTTCCCACATACAGACGCCTTCTGACAATTGAAGGAATTGCCCAAAACGTGCAAATTCTATTTTGGCCAAAATGTTTTCAACTCAAATCAGTAATTAAACTATCATTTATGCAGATTTGTCACGTTTTTACCAACGTGTTTTAAATGCGTCTGATGCAGATGTGTCGATGCGGGAAAGGGTAGTAGATACTTTCTTATAGAACTCAATTACTCAACGAAAATACAATTCAATTCAATTCAATTCATTTATTAAGTAATAAGTACATAATACAATTCGTGTATCATCTGACAAGCGACACTTTATATTCATATTTTGTCATATTTTGTCTTGATATTTTCGTAGTCGTCTACTTCCAATTTGTTGCATGTGGGAAAGGGTTAACATTTAAAGTCGTCTGTAGCCAAGGTGTAAACAACATGTTTTTAACGTGGGGAAAGGGTTAACATTTAAAGTCGTCTGTAGCCGAGGTGTAAACAACATGTTTTTAACGTGGAGAAAGGGTTAACATTTAAAGTCGTCTGTAGCCGAGGTGTAAACAACATGTTTTTAACGTGGGGTAAGGGTTAACATTTAAAGTCGTCTGTAGCCAAGGTGTAAACAACATGTTTTTAACGTGTGGTAAGGGTAAATGTATTCCGCATACAATATTCATTGTTTATTGATTTCAAGTGTCATACAAACTTGTCATCCAATACAAATCCCGTTGTCCATTTAATCTTATACTCTGCAACGAATATTTCGGTAAATTCATTTTCCGACAGAGACGTGGACATGACTTGATTGATTGAGGTTTAGCGCCGTTTTCAAAAACAATTCAGTCATATATCGGCAGCCAATTCAGCTACACCTGTGTCCTGGCTGTCCCACACCAGTACTCCACACAACAGTAGTTCGCAGCAACTGGCTGCTTTTTCACATATACTATAAGCCAATTTGTGGAACACGGATGACGAGTTGGCCGAGCTGGGATTCGAACTCACAATACCGGGGCTCTAACAAACAAATGTTGGTCTCACAATGTCGCTACTTTAACTGAACTGTACCCTATACTCCGCTGTACAGTATACCCACACTAAAGGTTTAAAGAGTCAAATATGTTTTTGAACATGCAATCGCCCCTTAACTAGAAACTAAGACCCCCTTCAGCTAAGTCGTTCGCAATGGCGACTGTCAATCTAGGGGTCGCGAATTCAAACCACTATATCAAAGTAAGGCTGATAATTATAAAACAACATGATTTGTTCTGCTAGATAACACTTTTAACTACATTGTTAACCCATTCCCTACATAAAGATGCTTTGCAGCAGACTACTTGTGAAAACATTGTGACAAAAGGAGATATTGCTCGAAACGATGATATTCTCTTTTGTCACAATATTTTCAACTTTTTTCAGTGAATACGACTTTATTTATAGAGAGTTTCTGATTTTCTGAGTCGTCTGCTGCATATTTGCTGTATGCGAGAAAGGGTTAAGTGAGTCAGATAATTAGTTAATATTATTTATTTAGATCTAGCATATATTTTAATGGCTTCCCTCAAGTTATTCACAATCCCCGATGGCTGACCCAACTTATCAAGATGTTTAACACATTACTTCACAGGGCTTTTTAAAGGGCATCATCTGCTTTACTATCATCAGACGAACAATTTCACCAATATAAGAAATTGAGCAATTTCACCTTCTATTGTAATATTTTCAAATGTCGTCTTTGTGAAGTAATGCGTTAAACCCAAAATCTGCCCACCTTTGTTGATGTTTACATTGACGGACTTGGTTAATTAAAGGAATGTTAAATGAAGATGAAAGATAACCATGTGTGTATCACGGGAAAACACGTGCCAATAACACATGTCACCAAAAATGCCGATGTTTATTTCACCCAATCAGTCGCTGACACTTTTCTGACATTTCTGCGCACAGCGGGGTGTTGTGAACGCATGAAATTGACTGTTTGATTCCAATCTCAAGCAATGACATGGTTAGTACCACTACAGTAAGGCACTAGCTGCAATGGCAGGCGAATTATTTGGAAAAACAATGTGTAGCCATTGCCAATATACGACAAATTGAAATAGAATCAAACTCGGCTATAACAGAAACATACAACGAGATGAAATAACGGCCATCTTGGACCTCTTTCAAACTTATTCCTAATGAACGTACAGCATTTGGATATTTTTGGATGCTGTCCATGGCCGGACTTCTTTGTTACAGGCTGATTCGACTGAACTTTTAAACGCAATTTAGACGTCCAACGTCGATCGTGGAAATTGGGAGGAAAAAAAGGTGCATTACTGTTTTCAGTTATGTTCAAAAACTTTTATTCCTAGAGATTGTCCACAGTCCTCTGCTGCTTTCTCGCTGAATGTGGGAAATGCTTAACCCGTTGAAACAATATCTAGGGGTCGTGAGTTCGAATCCCGGCTCGGCCAACATTCTTTCTGACATTTGACAAAAGTCAATCAATCCCCAATCAATCAATCAATCAACCGTTGACACAATGCTACACGGTGATACTTGACGTCAAGTATTGGTATATTTTATCAAACACAAACGAGAAATACCCATATTTGGCTTTCCCGAGATAATTTATGTTTATCTCATTCCCGATTTGTTATTAAAAGACAAAAAAAGAACATACAATGTATTTCATCTTAAGTCAAGTTATTTAATTAATTTAAAAAGAGCTGATAAATTAACAACATATATGAAACAAATTTTAACAATGATGATGCCAAACCAATACCCGCGTCGAAGGAGTACGTAAATCCCCAACTGTTAACCTCACTTATAACGGGTTTCAAACACACTCGATTATCAGGAAGCTTGCACCCTACAAGTCTTAACCCTGTCCAACGAACAGAAGCATTTGAAACAGACGACTTTTGAAAATATTATCATTAAAGGAGACATTTATCATTGGTTATAATAATAAATTTCCGCTTTAGCCCCAATTATTTCAACCTTAAAAGACTCCTTGAATATTCTTCTTTGATTATTTTCAAAGTTTACTGTATGTGGGACCTAAACATAGATCTAATGAAGAAAAAATGAAAGTATTCTGGTTGACATTTAACACTAGTGAGATTTTGCTACATTTTACTATATCATAATAAAACCTTAATTGACTGTTTTAATGCCACATATAACATGGAGTGTATAAACACCGTACACGTTATAGTATGATATCTCATACAACAAAGTTACATAGAAGTTGCTCGAAGAACAGCCTCGCGTTCAGTGAATCAGTTTGATATAGCTCACGGTTTGTAACGTTTCGTACCAGAAATGGAAGAAGCTGTAATTGTAGTGGTGGATTTGGCTACCGTGTGCTTACCATACAAATTCATTGAACCCAAATAATTAATTGTTCATGAGTAAATTCATGCACTCAGGACATGTTAATGTGATTTATCCCTTTTCCTCACCATAGCATATAGACGCTTTCTGACGCCTCTGCAGCAGATGGCTTTTTGAAAACATAGTGACAAAAGTAGAAATTGCACAAAACGTGCAATTTCTTCTTTTGCCACAATGGCTTCCACTTTTAGTCATAGGTTATCCATTGAATTATAGAGATTTTTCATTTTTTTACAAAATATGTTTAAAGTCGTCTGCTGCAGAAGCCACTGTATGAGGTAATAAGATAACATGTATGAGGTAATAAGATAACACATGTATGAGGTAATAAGATAACATGTATGAGGTAATAAGATAACATGTATGAGGTAATAAGATAACACATCTATGAGGTAATAAGATAACATGTATGAGGTAATAAGATAACATGTATGAGGTAATAAGATAACATGTATGAGGTAATAAGATAACATGTATGAGGTAAT
>JAUELF010000018.1:634898-649288 GCA_031471495.1 Clinocardium nuttallii
TAGCATGCGCGGAGTGAGCAGGCTTATCTGGATCGATACATTACGCAGAGTCAATAATATTTGTTTGCTCGTTGAAAGGCTCATATACTTTTATCCAATTTGATATATCTATCGTTTATTCCACCATGTTAATTTTCATGAAATAAATCGCGTAAAAGGTAAAAGGAATCCGCCCTGGGCGACTGGTTAGCGTCGGGGATTTGAAACCAATCATACCGGATTCGACCCCCAGTCGCGGCGATCTTGATGGAGTACCCTTGGACAAGGCACATTTCCAAGCCTAGTACTGGTAAGTTTTCCCAGTAGGCATGAATAAGTGAACTGTGGCCGTGATATAACTGAAACACTGTTGAAAACGGCGTTAAACCCCCGAGTAAAACAAATGAATGTCAGGATCTGGTCAACGTGTCGAGTTAAACTTGTACGTGTTAATAACACAGGCAACTCTGCGGTGTGACTGAAATACTGGTTCGCGTAATGTCGGGTTAAGTACAAATTTAAAACGAAACGATTTTATCGATGAAACTATGCGGAATTTTAAAACTATAAAAATAAAAATCAATCTTAATATTTGTATTACCTTTATTAATCGTTCAATACAAGTACATATATTTAAAACAAATAACCAATCAAACAACAAAATAGAATATCTCATATAAACAAATGTACATCTTATTTCATATCATTTCTCGATTGTCCAAGTTTTATTTTTGTGCGGCGTCAGATGACGAGCGACCTTGTTGAGTCTGCGAATAGCGACAACTCAGGTGAACCTGCACATACATGTACACAGATTCTCACGCTACGTCAGAGGACTAGACAAGGAGGAGTAAACTGGTCTTTTATCACTTATATTTTCTTATAGCTTAACCAAACCCTATGTTGTTGGTACTCAAAGGAATCGTCCCACTGAGACGATTATTTGAGTACCCACAACTTAGGGTTAGAGTATAAAATAAGGATTTGAGATTTTGTAATATCGTCTTATCTAGAGCTCTAAATTACGTGTTCAGAAAAAGGGAACATATCTAGGAATTTATGCACAACCGCTTTAACGACACCGTGATAAAATAATGAGTTACAACCGTTTTGTGTGAAGTGGTCGATATGTTGTTTCCCCCCCAGTGAAATGGCTAAACCCTTTACCACATAAAATAGATTTGCAGCAGACGACTTAAAAAACGTCGGGGCAAACAATGGATACTCTCTAAAAGTGAAAGTATGCATATTGAACAGAATTGAAACTATTGTGATGAATTGAGAAATTGCTCATTTTGCCACAATGATTTAAAAAGGTCGTCTGCTGACTGTCAAAAATAATGCGTCTTTATGTGGAAATTGGTTATTATTTTTAGATAAATAATATTTGTAAAACAATCAAGTTTACTTCAGGTATAAACTTAGGATAAATCCATATCAGATACTCGTTTAAAGTCATGTTCAAGGGAATGTATTAATATTCATCAAAAAGTAAAATAATAAATAACACGCATATATATTTTATCCGAAACCTATATTCCAACAATATTCCCAAATAGGTTACGATGCCATGCGTCGCGTCTTTAAGAAAACATTTCCCTTTTGTAGACGCATTGTGACGCATATGCAGCAGACGACTTTTGAAAACACTGTGACAAAAACTATACGTTCATTTATAGAGGTTTTCCATAGTTTTCAAACTCGTCTGCTGCAGATGTGGTGTATGTGTATAAAGGTTAAGACTCAGCCGATTATGTGCCATCGCGTTTTGCCTTCCGTTTAGAACAGCCATAGACTTAACCAAACGAACACTGTGCTATGTTCGACTACCATCCCTGGACTCAAACTACCCGTCCTTTATAAAACTTTCAAACAAAATACACTTTTTATATGTATCACAAATACAGTATTAGATCTAAATGTTTCACAAAAATAAAAAATTATATAATTCTATAATGAATTTTAAACTTATATTCAAAGAGTATTTTGTTTATACTTGCGGATAGTCAAAGATCACGAAGGATAGTCGAACATACCACCGAGTGAGTGCATATGGATCTAACTTCCCACGGAAAACTAGTAGTGTAGCCCCACTTGTGTCTATTGATGGGCTCACATCTCCCAGCGTTCTCGGATTATTTGAAACTGATTACATATCCAACACAACTTGGTAAGCTCAGTATCAAACGAGCTGTTCCGAAATCGAAAATTATATAATATTAAGGAACATTAGTTTTTTTTTTTATAATATCATCTTAAATACGAAAATTATTGAAGCAAATACATAAAATATTTGAAATATATATTTCATTCTAAACGAACTGTTATTAAGTCAATTGTCGATCGATTGTAACTGTTTTTGACCAAGGCATATACATTTAGTTCGTAATATCAGGAACGTAGATAAGCTTTCTACGTCCCTGGTAATATTAACTGCTCCTCTCAAGCTCAACTAAGATAAAACGTTCAAAGTAACACCATATGACCCGGTGATCGCACCGCGCAATTTAAACACTAAATGTGAACCGTCTCGCGAGAAAACCAACAGTGTGGACTCTGCGTAAAGTGACGACCCTGATCCGCCTTAGCATGCCGCGCAGGCTAACCCGGACATACACGTTTCACCTCCTGTGGATTTTCTGTTTCAGAAATCATACCTCTATACCCCTGAGACGGAATGTGTCGGTCCGGATCAGTCTGCACGGGCAGCGCAGGCTGATCTTGGTCGATACAGTACGCAGATGCCATAATGTTGGTTTTCTCGCGAGACTGCTCAAATGTATGAAAACTCAAGAAACTGATCGATCGATTGATTTTGAGTTTAACGCCGTTTTCAATCATTTTTCAGTCATATCACAGCGGCCAGTTCATCTACTCATACGTTTAATGGCTTTCTCATAGCAGTACTCCACACAGCAGTCTTTTCAAGCAACTGGCTGCTTTTCCACTTAGACTGTTAGTCTATTAGTGAAAGACAAATGACGCGTGTCGCCTTGACTTTTGTCAGACGTCGGAAAGAATGTTGGCCGAGCTGGGGATTGAACCCACAACACCCAGACACGGAATAGAAGCAAATGTTGGGCCTTTTCGTAGACGATGTGACGAATTCATTTTCCTGCAAAGTTCCTTATATTCGAATATACTGAATTCATCCATAACTATGCACAGTCATCATAATATTAATATTGTAAAAACACAATGAAACCCCGATCCCCAACAGCACATACTTAATCATACGAACGCTTCAATCTCAATATTTTTCAAAGATATACATGTATTCTTGGTCATCAACAATATATTCATTGATATAAAATATATCTTTACTTGCAGCTTGACACAAAACACCCAACACTGTTTCATACTGAATGATTGGGCCAAATGACTGAATCCTAATATACAAGCACTATGAACTTAGGCTCCACATTTAAAGGGATTTAGTTCTGATATTCCAAATAACATATTATCAGCGTCATAGCAATCTGAATGTCCGTCATGTGTTCACAAAAAATATACTTATTAACGTATAGATATGAACTGTGTTTCAGGAAAACCAACCATAACATAATTATTACGCGTTTTTTTGCACATACCAATATGTTTTGCCCGTAAGCCAGTCAAGACTTTCAAAACTTCTAAAATCTTCTCATATATGTGCATAACCAAAACACAATGTGTAGGTAGATACACTCATATATACCGTTATCATTGTAACTCTTTCCCAAATGATTTATTATTGGAGTATCTATAGCAGATGAATTTTTCAAACATTGTGGAAATGATGAACAATTTCTTCTTTTGTATTAAAATTGCAAACCCCTTTTAATATCTTAACATTCATTTATAGACGTATAGACCATTAGAGTTAACGTTTTATAAACATGATGACAGATAGAAAGAATCAGACGTTGCTGGTTCATACTGACTAAGTAATTTCATTTGATATACAGACACAATAAAACACCTACCAGGGAAAACCAGACACAATTTACGTGCTTACTGCTTTCACGTTTGATAACAAACTTTACTACTGCGGCCCCCAGTCTAAATTAGTTCGTAAACATAAATTGTCAAGTTGTTAAAAGTGTTGTATAAGCTCTTAATGATTAAAAAGGATCTCATCTAATACTAGTTTAACACTAACAGAATAAGCACACTATCTTAAGTAAAACAATGCTTAATGCAACAGGGGACGGGAAGCAGCCCTACTCTCAATAGACATTCAAACAGAATCATGCTTCTCGAAAACATAGTGTTCTTCAGCGAGTATCCGTAAAAATACACTTCGTATAGTCAACAAGAAATGGAGTTGAAGTATTAACAGTACGGTTATAAAGTTAAGTGTCTTCTAAACACTTCCCAGTTTAGGAACTGTTCTAAATAACATATTGCATGTGGATACATCACTTATTCTGAATGTTAAGTTTCTGTTCAACAGGACAATACGATTGAGCTGTCTGGTATAACTTTTCTTTTTATCTCAGTCCATGCTCCAACGAGTGATAAACACGACAATCCGAATATTTGTTTCATCTTGAATGTCGATCTTGAACTATGGATGAAGAAAATGTCATTCCATTTTAAAGCAGTTTTGAAATTACATTTATATAAACACCGTATATACACACACACACATACAGGAAACACGATACTGTACAGTGGACTCGCGATAACTCGAAACATCGGATAACTCGTATATAGTGTAACTCGAATACAGTGTAACTCGAACCAATTCATGTAACGGATCTGTTTCCGTGATATGATTTTATCACTGGCTTGCTTTTTAAAGTTCAATTTGAAGCATGAATGAACCACGAAGATGGACGCACATAAATGTTTTAGCATAAATCGATGGGTTATTCGAACAAGACGATAACTTAAAGTAAATAATGGGGGCCTATTGCAAGTCCGGTATTCAAATGATTGCCACACGTCCCAGAGATATCCCTGTATTGCACACGTACTTCTTTGAAAATTCCGTATTATTCTTCTATCTACACAACTGAGAGTAATTGTTTGACAGAAACATGGGGTCTCTGAATAACGATGGACCGAGACGAAGTGACCTGTTTTCACCACTGCCGGCGTGCGATGACGCAGGTGTGTCGTGGTACAGTACCGGAACTCTAACCATCCTATGCGCAGCTGCAGTGTGCGCCATATTGGCTGCTTCCAGTTCGGCTGCTAGCTGACGTTTCCATTTATTGCGCCTGTTCTGAAACCAGATTTTAACTTGGGTTTCTGTAAGTTGAAGTGAAGCTGCAAGGCCCGCACGCTCCGAACTTGACAAGTAACGTTTCATATCAAATGTTGATTCAAGCTGGAATACCTGACTTCTGGAAAACACTGTGCGTGTTTTCTTCTTTCGTCTGTTCTTTTTGTCGTCTTCTGAATCCGAGCAATGGTCATCGCCTGGTGAAATCATTCTGTGATCTGAATCCACAATTCCCTCGGTTTCCATTGACGACATAGATACGTCAGGTGTAACTGAGTCTGTTCGCGTCTTCGTCGTCATGTCTTCGATATGTATCTCATCGTCAGCATCAGAAGATGATACCGGGACGTCCATTGATTCTTTACCGTAATCTGCAAATATAATATTAATAATATTAAAAAAACACCATAAGATGTATGTTCATTGTTACCGTATATAAACACACTATTTTGCGAGTATTTTGGTCATGCTATTTCTGTGGACACTAAGCTTAAATATCGCAGGTTAAACATACGCAGAAAACGAGCGTGGTGAATATAAGATCGATGAAAGTTAAATGATTGTATACTTAAATTCGCGGAACTTTGACACACAAAATATACTTCAACTAGGTATACTTTAAAAAGCGGGAATTTGACACACAAACTATACTCAGACAAGTGAGTCTGGTATACTTGCATATATTTTTTTTCAATATTGTAGATTACCTATTATTTTCTATATTTACATTACACACTTTTATACAATGCATCATTTTGGATTTGGACGAATTTGCAAACTAACGATCACTCTCCAGCTTAAACAAAATTGGAACTAAAAAATGCCTGACATGTGAACCCAATGATGGAATATGGTGTACATAGGTTAAGCAAAAACAAACAAACACACATAGAAGCATTGACTATAAGGATGATGAATAAGTCATTTCAAGATTAAAGGTATGATTCTTTTTTATGAATATTAATTACTATCAAATGGTTAAAGGACACCAAACAGTATGAAGTTGTTATGCCTAATAGAAGATAACTGTTTGAAGGATATATAAAGTCGATGATGGATAGAGGTCTTTCACCTGCGTCCACGAATGGATCTATTTTCTTATTTTTTACTGCAAACAAACTCAGTCCAGACTTTCAAAACACCAACTTGGAATTCTGTACAGAAACGACGCTTACAAACTAGAAGGATAACCTTCCTAACGTAAACATCGACGCCATGTGCGCACTCTTTTAACATTTTCTTTGACTTAAAACAATAAATGTATTGGTTGTAGCATCATGTTTATTTCATTTATTGACTGCATTACCATCATTTAGAATTACCCATAGTTAAACTGTGCATTTAACAGAGGAAGATATGATCTTAATGTACCTCGGGGATTTGGAGATGCAAATTGAACAGTTGCATGAACCCTTTCCCCTGATACAGCAACTCTGCAGCAAACGATATTTAAAAAACATTTAGGCCAAATATGAAAGCCCCTCTATAAATGAACGTTTAATTATTGAACATAGTTGAAATTTTTGTGAAAAAATGAGAGATTACTCATTGTGAGATCGACGCAACACTTTAACTTTGAGTATTGTTTGAAATATATATATTCCTATATTTTTGAGTGTGAAGATTTCTATTTAGAGATCGTTATTAAGCCTGTAAAAGGGGAGATGTATATATATATTCCTATATTTTTGAGTGTGAAGATTTCTATTTAGAGATCGTTATTAAGCCTGTAAAAGGGGAGATGCAACCGAATGTTACCACCTTTTCTAATATGCTAATTTTATTTTATAACGCTTTTCTATTACTCAAGATAATATAAAGGTACCAGTACTTTTACAAGTTTTAATGTATTGAACGGTTATTTTAACCATTTCCCTCATATAGACGTTTTCTGACGCCTCTGCAGCATACGGCTTTTTGAAAAAACACAGTGACAAAAGAAGGAATTGCTCCAAACGATCAATTTCTCCTTTTGCCACAATGTTTTCCACTTTTAGTCATAGGTTATCTATTCAATAATAGAGATTTTCTATTGTTTGACAAAATATGTTCAAATTCGTCTGCTGAAGTATTGTCGTATGAGGGAAAGGGATAAACACATCACATCCAAGTCTAGCGATTCGGGGCCCTTATGACACACTGCTTTGACATCATATAACTACATCACATCGGAGTCTAGCGATTCGGGGGCCCTTATGACCCACCGCGTTGACATCATATAAATACATCACATCCGAGTCTAGCGATTCGGGGGCCCTTATGGCCCACCTCTTTGACATCATATAATGACATCACATCCGAGTATAGCGATCCGGGACCCTTATGACCCACCGCTTTGACATCATATAATGACATCACATCCGAGTCTAGCGATCCGGGGCCCTTATGACCCACCGCTTTGACATCATATATCGTATGGAGATAACGGCAACAGGTACTTTAAGAAAGCAAAAGGTACAAAGTAATTTTAGGGATAATTATGTTGTTTCAATAAACAGCACACACCAAATAAAGTCAATTAGCCGAACATTTTGAATTTTAGAAGGGATTTAGACAATTAGCTTCATTTGTCGACAAGAAAACTCGACGAAACCTCCTAAATACGGAAGGGTTCTTTAAACCCCTTCAGGTCCGGCGAATCACGAACAAAAGGGGGGAACTATTAATTTGTTCTTATTAAGCGAGACATGTCCCCGTGAAGCCGTTTAAAGTCACTCGTCGACGGATTTTCTATCGTGAAACCCGCGGCAAGCAAGAATGTGATCATTTAAAACATTTTAACCCTTTCCCTTTTGCAGACGCATTCTGACGCAATATCAGCAGACGGCTTTTGACAACATGGTGGCCAAAGGTGAAACTGCTCATTCTCCTTTGGCCACAGTGTTTTCAACTTTTTGTTAACAGTTAAGCTATCTTTTATGGACATTTTACAGGTTTTTGTCACTATGTTTTCAAAGTCGTCTGCTGCAGATTTGCTGTATGTGGGAAGGGGGTAACGTTGATACTGCGAGGGACCGGTCTATATGTATAAGCACATATCTGTGAAAACTATTCATATACCAGTGTCATAAGTCTACCTAAACCAAGACAACTAGCTGTTAACGTGGATGTTGTAAAAAAAGAAAGAAATATTTTCGAGTTTTATCGTGACGGGTCCGTATTTAATTTTGATCCCGGCGTGACGCGTAAGGAAGTACCAACTGGTTCCCCTGGTTGGAGACTTTTGAATCTTCGAGCGGAAACTCCAGTAATGCGCTAACCATCAATTAAAGAGTCTTTATGATAAACAAGATAACCGGTCTCATTTTTCTCGCTTATCAAAAAACCGTAAAATGAGCTGATTTGCTCCGGCACGGAACGAACTTGTAATCAAGTACGCCACACGTGGTCCGCACGCGCTCCGCGCATGCGTGATGACCCGGTTTAATGGGTCACGTGATCACAAGGAGATCCCTACGAAGGGAGTCAGGCAGTTTTAGTAATGTTTAACACTTTAGGGTATTTTGATGATGTTTCTTTTCATAAAATCTAAAAGATTTCTCAGGGTTTTAAGAGCACTTCACTGCAAAAAAATCAAATTTGATAAACTGGCACTTGAAGCGATTAAGTGCGGAGAACAAATTAGTTGAAGAACTATTACGGTTAATTTTCCCAGCCGAAGTGCATTTTGACGGCTTCACCGAAACAGTTCAAATTCATTTTACAGCGGATGATTTCTATGAATTATCGTTGGTGAACACGCATCGGCTTTAAGTGAGCGATTTCTACAAATACCTTCTACTAAATTATTTCGAAATCAGATTTGGGTGATTTATCGGATTGCGGTAATTTTAAAGACAGAAATGTGTTTTTTTCCGATGGGTTCGACGGTATTTTATCTGACTTGTCACGAAAAAGCTACCCATATCGATATCTACAAATATCACTGATAGTGGGGTTAGCATAACGACCTACTCGCTCTGTCAGGACAATCCGACTACGCGACAATCCCAAAATCCCCAATAAACAAACATATACATATATTAATTTATAGATATAAATGGAAAGGAAAAAATATACTGACTTCAGAAATGAGCCGTCCCGCGAGAAAATCAACAATGTGGACCCTGCGAAAAGTATCGACCCGGATCAGCCTAAGCATGCCGCACAGGCTTTCTCGGATAGACACCTTTCGCCTTCTGTGGATTGTCTGTTTCAGGAATCATTACTCTATCCCCCTGATTCGGAATGTGTCGGCCCGAATCAGTCTGCGGGGGATAGCGCAGGCGGATCTGGTCGATACATTACGCAGAAGCCATAATGTTGGTTTTCTCGCGGGCCGTTATGTCGGAAGGTCGTTTATCGTCTGACGTGGCTCAGATAAATTTGAAATTAGTGTAATCCTCAATTAATCAAGCGATATTATAGCAAATAGAAGAATCCTGTGAAAAGTAGGCCACAATAAACAATCCTTGTCACCTAGTGTGCATTTAATGATGACGACAAACACACACGGTAACTGTCTTTTACACATAATTGGCCACGTCATATAAAAAATACCGACCTCAAGGAAGGTCATAATCAGCCAGTGCGATATGCTTAAGGAAACCTCTGATAAACGACTTAACCAAATATAAGTGAACGGCTCTCTCCGTTTATAATTCGCAAACATACGCATGTACAGTCCGCGCAGTCTAATCCGGGCAGGCACAGTCCGTCTCAGGGGTATAGATGTATAGACTAATGATTCATGAAACAGAAAATCCACAGGAGGCGAAAATTGTCTGTCCCGGTAAGCATGTGCGGCTTGCTTAAGCTGATCCGGGTCGATACTTCACGCAGATTTCACAATGGTTTTTTCGCGGGACGGCTCATATCACGAAAATAGCGCTGTATACAATCAGAACTGCTGCTACGTCGTTTGCAAAAGTCTGTTTAGTTTCCAGGAAATGGATCGAGGTAAACGATATTTTAGAGTTATTGCTAGACAACTTTATGAGAATTGAACTTTTAAATAAATAATTTCATAACAGATACAATAGTTTATATAATTGCCAGAAAAGGAGGGGCAGTGCTTCTAGTGTTTTATTCCTTAAACTATCTCATGTCGTTGGTTACATACTGTCAATGACAGGGCTAAACAAACGCTCAAATTATTAAATGTCTCGAATTCATTTTGAAATTGATCAATAACTTAGAGTTTCAGAATGTTATTAGAAGCAGGGCTGTCCAACATATACCAAGAATAATTATTCCGCCGAAGAAAACATTTTTTCCAGAAAGTCATTGACATGTTAATAATTTATTTCCCTTGGTTGTAACAAACGCAGAATATTATATCAAGAGAATAACTATTTTACGCTTTTACTTTTATTAATATATTTTATGAAAGGACATGTGCTTTTGATTCGTATTATTTATTTAACAATGGATGCAATTATACATGATTGCACCTGAACACGGCTTGAATAAATAATTACATTTGTAAATGAATACAAACTGAAATATTATGATAATTGAATATATATTATTTAGATATGAGTAGCTTGTTAAAGCCTGTGTGTATTAACACAAATCTCATCAATCCGCATGTAAATTTTATTTAGACTAAAAATCATCTTCTGACAAATAACATAAAACTAATATTTATATTTCTTTCTTGTATAGTGTGTTATGTTGCTTTCAACGTTTGGCTATGTAATTGCCATAATAACTTCGTTAATGTGTGAGTGTGCAGTTTGAGTAAATACATAGTACTTTTTTAAGATCAGGTGATACAAACATATTAATCATTATTCAATAATGAAGTTACAACTGTGTTTCTCAATGTTTACATTTAAAAAACGGAAGAACGACGTCAATGAAGCAATTTATCTTTTAATAAAGACATAACATGTGTAAAACTACTGACACGAAAACTAAATGTAGTATTGTCTAAAACGAGTAACATCTCCTAACATATGAAACTTTTACTTTCTTGTGCATGATGACTTTTCAAAACAATTCTTCGTCTGCTGCATAATGAACATACCTTTTGCAACAATGTTTTAACTATATGTAATAGTTACCCCTTCAACAATGTTTTAACTATATGTAATAGTTACCCTTTCAACAATGTTTTAACTATATGTAATAGTTACCAACAATGTTTTAACTATATGTAATAGTTACCAACAATGTTTTAACTATATGTAATAGTTACCCTTTCAACAATGTTTTAACTATATTTTACCCTTTCCATTTTAGAGAGTTTCCATACTTTTTGTTTTCAAAGTCGTCGGCTGAAGATGTGTTTTATATGGGAAAATGTTAAGTAAATGTTTATAATCTTGTAATGTTGTCAAAAGTCGTCTTATGCCAAGGCGCTAAATGTCGTTAGTATCAGGGGAAAATGGTTGTCACTCTAAACATAATATTTCAAGATGGTTCATTATACCAAAATACCCCAGAAAAACAGCCCATCTTGTCTTAGGGAACATATAAATGTGGCTGCGAACATACATCTTAACCCTTTCCCACATATAGTCCTGTGCTGGCCTGCAGACGTCTTTTGAAAACATTGTGGCCAAAGTTAAAATTCCATATGTTACGGAAGACGTCTGCTGTAGATTTGTTGTATGTGGGAAAGGGGGGTCAATAGATGAAACGTACATAACAGTTTCAACTGACTTTTTTACTTAAGCTAGCTGCTTAACAGAGGTAACCACTTACAGAATGTTTTACTGAATATTAAAGATTTTATTTAGACCTTGTTTACATTTATTTATTTAGTTTACATCGATTGCGAAACAAGAATTCAGCTTATGTTCATTAAAGTTCGACATTCTTCTCGGAGACTTTACCAGTACTTGTGTCGTTTACGTGGGAACATCCCGAAGACAGAACCCGCTACCCACGGACCTTTGGAACGAGAGCCCCACGCTCTATCACTTAACCAATGTCTTCAGTTTTATTTTCTTCTTTTAAATTAAAAAAATATAAATATATATCAAGTTTAACTTAAATGAGTCGTTTTGTTCGATGTTAGACATTCCAATTTTTTTTCTTTGCTATTATCTAATATGTGCTTATGTCTATGAGAAATTAAACTAGTATATATAGAACTAATGAAAGCACTTAAAAAGCGCAGTTGCAGTACATCTTTCAATTTACTTTTCCGTTTTACTCTAATGCAAAAGTCATAATGAGCAATATCTCCTTTTGTCGCAATGTCACTTTATTCAGTAATTAAACTTTCACTTATAGATAGTTTAAATATTGTGCATAGATTTTATTTTATGTTGTCTGTTTTAAATGTGTTGAAGAGGTTACTGATATAGTGTGACGTACACATATTTCAATAAATCAATGACTTGTTGCAACTCGGAAAACATATGGTGAAATATATGATTGATTGGGGTTTAACGCCGTTTTCAACAATATCTCAGTCATATCACGGAGACCAGTTTCCTGGTTTTCTCACACCAGTACTCCACACAACAATCTTCCCAAGCAACTGGCTGCTTTTCCACTTGACTTAGCCCATTGGTGGAAGACGAATGACGCATGTCGCATTGACCTTTGTCAAACGTCGGAAAGAAAGTTTGCCGAGCCGGGATTTGAACTCACAACCCCTGGATTGACAGCCCGCGTCGCTACCGACTGAGCTACCGGGGCTCGACGTGAACTATTTAAGTAGTTTTTGCCCAGACGTTTTAAAAGTCGTCTTCTGCAGTTTTGTTGTTGTTGGAAAGAGCTAATACTTCCGATGAACCTTTCCTACTTGCTGAACCCTCTTGCATCAGACGACCTTTGAGCAGTTTCCCCTTTTGTCAAAATATGTTTAACTCTTTGTAGTATTTTTAGTTTTTTTTTTATAGGGTTTTTCTGTAAAATTATCAGCTTGGATGTTTGCAAAAGTGTCTGTTCCGAGTTGCGGTAAAGGATTTATTTAATCATAATATCACATTTCCCCCATTAGTTATGATATTATTTTTTAGGAACGTGTATCACGACATTTTATCTATTAACCCTTTTCCAAAATACAGACGGTTCTGACGCCACTGCAGCAGACGACTTTTGAAAACATTGTGACAAAAGAAGAAATTGCTCAACACGAGCAATTTCTCCTTTTGTAACAATGTTTTTAACTTGTTTTCAGTAATTTCACCTTTATTTATAAAGAATTCCCATAATTTGTCCAATATGTTTTCAAATTCGTCTGCAGCAGATTTATTGTATGTGGGAAAGGGTTAAATGATGCAAAATGTTTAAGTTTAGTTATCCATGCATATACCTCGACTAAAGACGTTACAAAGGTTAATTATGGCTTGTTCTCCTTGGCGCTCAGGATTGTGGGTGTAAACATTACGAATGCTTCGCTGATGTCAGAATGAATGGACCAGTAGTAGACTACTGGTTACTTACCCAGGAAGGGCCGTGATATAATTGAAAAACTGTTTTGAATGTTGCAAACAAACAAGTATATGTGTACATTCGTTGAAATTAATTTTAGTTTCATGGACAAATAAAAATGGATGGTTAAAATCTCCATCTTCATTACAAAAGTCGTCTTCTGCAGAGTATATACATGTCGAAAGTCTTTATAATTCAATAAAACAGTTCTATACGTTTAAAGGCATTTATACGTTTATAGGCATTTATACGTTTAAAGGCATTTTTTCTCGAAATTCATTATATTTTTAAAACCCTTTCCCCATATGCATATATTTGCTGATGCCTCTGCAGGATACGCCTCTGGAATGGTTTTGGTTAAAGGAAAATATGGTCATAATTCAACAATTATACTTTCATTTATAGATATTTTCCATGTGTGTGCCTAGACATTTCCAAAGTGTGATGTATGTGGGAAAGGGGTAAGACGTTTCTTGAGAGCTCCTACGAATGTTTCGCAATCATTGCAGATCCATATTAGACTCTAGCTATTCAAACTTAACATTTTGCTCTCAGAAAATGTGCACCCATTTAATTTAAACAATAGTTTATAGATTGTAACTACATAAACATCAACTAATAACATTTATAACACAAACATAATTATTTAGTAGAAAGCATTTGAGCCGTTCCACGAGCTATCCAACATTATGGCCTCTGCGTAATATATCGATCCAGATCAGCCTGCGCAGTCCGCGCAGGCTAATCCGGGCCGACACATTCCGTCTCAGGGGGACAGTAATATATATTAATGACTCCTGAAACAGAAAATTCACAGGAGGCAAAC
>JAUELF010000018.1:715916-727174 GCA_031471495.1 Clinocardium nuttallii
CTGAAGATGCATCAAAATGCGTCAACTTTGTTCAATAGTTGTGCTTTTAATGTATGCCAACTGTGAAGTCGTTACCCAGCTGTCTTCAGGGTCGTCTGTTTCAGATAATTATGTTGAATATGGGAAAGGTTTGATAACGTATTCGTGTTGTTTGATAAAATATCTATCTTCGAAAATATATGAGCCGTCCCGCGAAAAACCAACATTATGGTATCTTTGTTATTAATCGACCCAGATCAACAAAGCTAATCCAGGCCGACACATTCCGTCTCAGGGGGATAGAGGTATAGAGTATTGATTCCTGAAACAGAAAATCCACAGGAGGCGAAGTGTATGTCCGGGTTAGCCTGCGTAGTATACATAGGCTGATCCGGGTCGATACTTAACGCAGAATCCACAATGTTGGTTTTCTCGTGGGACGACTCATATAAGGATGGGCATGATGCTTTAACATTTATAAATAAAGAAGCTGAACTTTATTAAGTTTTCTTCTGACGCGTCTAAGAAAATCTCGACCGTTTGTCGATCGATGGTTCCATCTCTGCTACCGTTTAATCAAAACCTAAGAATATGGGCAATTTTGATTAGAAGTCCCCATAATGCTTATCAATCACGGGCCAGAGTCGGCTAAGACTGTCTTTCTCTCCTTTCCAAAACAAGGCAGGATAATCGATCACACGGGTGATATACGAGTGCTGACCGTTTGAACGGGTCCCCCATTTGTTAATCGTGTCAAACAGAGAGTCTGTCAAATCGTCGACAAACTAGACAATCGGAAGTGTGCACGAGTATTTATAGAAGACTAAGATCAGCACAAGAAGATGTGCAGTATTATCTGTATTTCTTTTCTGTTTGTCATCGTGTCGCTGACACAATGGGAAAGTTGTCGTCGATTGAGGTAAAGCGCCATTTTCAACATCGTTATAGTCATATCTCGACGGCCGGTTTATTCAGCCATGCGTTTTCTGGCTTGCTCACACAAATACTTCCCACAACTCTATTTTCAAGCAACTGGCTGCTATTCAACATATGCTAATAGCTTTATAGTTGAAGACACGCCTGTCGCATTGACTTATGTAAAAACTCAGAACATAATGTCAACCTATCTTGGCTCGAATTCACAACCCCTGGATTGACAGCCAACGTCGATAACGACTAAGCTACTCGGCTATTTTGTGAAGAGTTATCGAGTCCAGATTACTTTATGCTAAGATATAACATCTATGATTGACAGTGCATTACTCGTTCTTTTGATTTAGAATCAATTAACAACAGCTATATATCGTATATATTGATGTCTTCTCATAAATAAATGACGGATAAGTATCCGTATCCAAACAGTGTATACATACAATCATATAAATGAACATCACATTTATGGTAAATTCTAAAATGCGATAACACAGTTACAATGTCGTATATGAATCAAATATGATAAAACAATATATGCGCCCCCTTTTGCCATGGCAATAAATGAAACTTATTGGTGAGTTTACAAGTATGCTGTGATATTCCCATGTTGCCCGACGCATCATACAGTCAAGGTAGCCACCTTGAGGGGGGAGTATGAATTTGGTTTCTTAGCATAGGTTCCTGCTTGATACCAGTCAAAGAATATGAATATGTTGTTTTAGTTCATCTTCAAATGTCTACTTAATGCAAGTGTTTTGCTTAACATAGTTGACCGCTAACACAAGTGTGACAGTATATAGTTTGGCCGAGCCGAAGAAGCGCGATGTTATCACATAATGGGTCTTACGTTCGAACCCCGGCTCTATCATTCATTCTGTTCGATGAAAGCCGTTGTGACGAGCGATATAGGTATAACACCAATATACGTATGTGGCGGGTAAAGTATGTTGCCTGGAAAGAATGCTGCATAGGGTACAGGTTACAGGAAAGCCAAGAAGCACAATTACGCTGAAGTCGTCGCCGTGGATAACTTGGAAAGACCTACAGTAAACACGGAGCTAAATAGTCAAGGGCAACCTGTCCCTATAATTGCAGTATAAGGTCAGACATACGTGGCTTTGGAAGAAATGGTGTAGCAATCTAAAGGCTATGAAACAACCTTGTTGTGGACTAACTGGTTAACCTATCGAACTGGGAATGTATTTTGAATCATTAGTTATGTATTGACTCCAAACATCAACTTGTTATGTTACACTTACATGTACGTGTTTAAGACAATCAGTATATTTTCAAAATACCTATATATGCGATAGCGATATATGAGGGGAGATGACTAATCCAGTCGTCATTGTTGGTTCTTGCCATACGTACTAATTGTCTATAGTAGGCCGGGTATCAGATCATGCGCTGAATTTCGATCAGTTAGTCAACCATATATGAGCAAGAGTTATGACAACTGATGATTCTGAAAGTATGTTATGACAAATGTGTACCCATTGAATCAAACGAAGCTCGTGTTGCTTGTTGAACCGAAACACGCACAGACAGAGAATGCAGTTAAACAGTGAGTTATAGATGAGAACTCCTCGAGATTCATCGTCAGTATCTTTACTAAACAAAACGAAATATCATACAAGTTGGAGTCATCCGCATCCTTTATGTTAACGATGTGATATAACAAATAAAATGTTGAAAGCGGTGCGAAACCCAAATTAATTGACTATATAACCACAAAGCATATGATTGGGGATTATTATCATCACAATGTATGGATATATTGAAACAATATAATTTGCAAAATTAAGCTAATCACTTATACAAATGTTGTATATAATACCCAATAAATATATAGAAACATCATACGTGATTGTTTGAGTGTTGGGACAAAACACCATGATACAGTCCATTTCGCAAAATATGATTTTCTTAAAGGCCACAATTAATCCTCTATTATTATGAATTAGTGTCTTCTTTATGTGATTTATGGTAAAAGTAGTACGTCTGGCATGAGCCAACAAACGCTACTAGATTGTTCCACTCCCCTTACATATCGATATCTCATATATATAGTAAACCAATCAAACATATACGTTTGAATGTTGTAAACCGCCAATAGCGGACCAATACAACTTTATGATTGGAATCAATTCGTCGATAATGAAGCAAAACTATTTTCTGAGTTTGAAAGGTTATATCGTTTCGGTCCCCAAAAAGGCTGTGTCTAAGGTATATTCATGCTAAACCATGTCAACGGTCATTTGTAATTATTGGTGTGTGTGTGTGACCTGATAGTTTAAAGGTACATGTAGGGGTAGGTCACGCCAAACTATTAAATCGCTGCCCGCTAGTCTCATTCAGTAAACCTCACATTCCATTTTGCTCTACAAAATGAACCATCAATATAAACACTACTTATATTGAGTCAAATCGATATTGTTTAACTTGTTTTTGGACTAAAAGTGATAATTGGAGTAGTTAACGTTGTTTGAAATTTGTGACCTTAAAAATCGCGCGCCAGTCCCTTTAATCATAGAGGGGGATTGGAGACCCAATCCCGGCTTACATTGTCTTCCAATGCGCAATATATATGCAAATCTGGCCGGATTTCGACGGCTCTATCAATTTTCTAATTATGGTGAGATTGAATGCAGTCCACATAGAATAGAAAATCCGGATAGCATGAGAACATGTCAAGCTAAAAACCATTTCTAACAGCAATATTCTTTAGAAATCTAGAACGGGGGAGCATTTTTAACGAACTTCCACCAATATTGGTCCTTATCCTCTATCCTCTTCTCTTAATGCAGACGGTTTTGTTTGTTTGTTTGGTGTTTTAGGCCACTTTCAACATTCCGTTTGTATAATTCCTGGGTCAGTTTACAGTTGAACTGGGCAATTATCCTAACACCAACTAATCAGTCGTCATGGTAACCCACAATTGTCAACACCAAGGAGGGGAAGCAATAACTTTAACCCGTTCAAACAACAACAGCGGACGACTTTGAAAATATAGTGACAAAGACCTGAAAAACTCCATAACAGATAGCTTTATTTTAAAATAAAAGTGAAAACATGGTGGCAAAAGAAGACATTGCTCAATTTCACCTTTGGCCACACTGTGTTCAAAAGTCGTCTGCTGCGATTGCTTCAAAATGCGTCTGCTTGTGGGAAAGGGATAAGTCTCATGCTGACGGTTTTGAATCAGTATAACATTGTGGAAATGTGAGAAATTGCTTTCACCAACCTGACACTCATTTCTTACAGCAATAGTCTAATGAATCGGGGCGACTTTTAACGAACTTCCACCAGAAGTGATTACTATTCTAACAACGGCATTTTACACCTTTTAGAATAGACATCTAAACAACTCAAACACAGATATGAGCCGTCCTGCGAGAAATCCAACACTGTGGACTTTGCGTAATGTATCGACCCGTATCAGCCTTAGCATGCCGCGCAGGCTTACCCGGATATACACTTTTCGCCTCCTGTGGATTTTCTGTTTCAGTAATCATTACTCTATACCTATATCCCCCTAAGACGGAATGACGGCCCGGATCAGTCAGCGCGGACTGTGCAGGCTGATCTGTGTCGATACATTACGCAGAGGCCATACTGTTGGTTTTCTCGCGGCTCATATTTCTCAAGCCTAGACAGAAACCTTTTGTGACAGCAATATTCTTTAGAAATCTAGAAATTGGGTCGCTTTTATAGCGCACTTTAATCCGTTTTTTGGCTTTTCTCCTTAACAATTTCCCTCATACGTACTGGCCATTTCTGACACCTTTGTAGCAGGCGACTTTACCAATCATGGTGACAAAACAAATGCATTTAATGAGACTCTTTTCCTTTTGTCACTATGTTTACATTTATTTTCAATAAAGAGAATTTGCATATGTTTGACTAGATGTTTGGTAAATCGTCTGCTTCTCATTTGCTGTAATTTGGAAAGGGTTAACAACCGCTCTTGCTACAGGTGCCTTTACAACTGAGGTGTGACTTAACGGCAATTCTGTAGCAGACGACTTTGCATCTGAGGCATGACTTAAATCTTTCACACATACAGTAAATATTTATTAAGGCAAATATTATGAAAAATCCTTTCACATGAAAGTATAATAATAGAAAATAACTGAAAACATTGTGGCAAATGTAGACATTTTTCAGTTTGATCATTTTCTACCTTTGTAAGTCGCCTGATTAAGATATGTCTTCATGGGGGGGGGGGGGGGTTAAAGAACATAGTGGAAAAGGAAAAATATAACTCGGGTCAAGCAATTTGGATATTTTGTTTTTTAAACTGTAAAGGTCACAATACCTTCCATGTGGTACTATTTCTGAAGTATTGCGTCCCTTTCCCAGCCCGCGAAGTCTAAAATCGATAATTGAGTTGTGGCCCTTTGGTAACTGTTCTATAATATGTATATATCGATTATTTGTAAACAGGTTCATTAGTGTATTCGATTTCATACTATGCCAACTTGAAAATAGTCAAAATGGTGTCAAGCTTTTAGATGATTTGACTACTGATTTCCTTAATTTTCAATATGAATCACATACGTATTCCGAATTAACTCTTTCCGGCGTAGACAATTATGAAAACATTTTGTCAAAGATAATAAGTTTTTTTTGTAAATTAACGAACAATGGTTGTAACTTTGAAAATATTGTTGCAAAAAGATGAATTGCTCCTTCACCGTAAATAGTACATATCTTACTATATTAGCAATCATACAAAATGGAAGTTCCTTTCCATATAAATGAACCAGGTTCAACCTTCAATTGTCACAGTTTTTAAGTGTTTCTCAGGTAGAATACCATATATCATAGAAAGCAGTTCCCTTTAACCTTAAAATATGCTAAAAAATATGGGGGAAGTATTATGCAAGACAGAATGGTGAAGGCATTCTGGTAAAGGCATACACTCGTGTCTACGCAAACAAAGTTTGTTTATGGACTATTTAGCATGGCCGCTGTTGTATTTGGCGTATTGTTACCTATACCAACACAAACACCATTCCAAATCTACCTGTAGGATTCTGCGAGCAGCGAAGATCATGATCAACCGCACCGTCACACAGTCTGATCGGGATCTTCCCTGTTCGCCATGTACTTATAAAGTAATCATTAAGGTCTCTTCAGAATGGGGTCTGTCAAGCAATTTTTGGTTCGAACCCCAGTACGGCCAATATTCTTCTCGACTGGTTATTTACTAAGTAGGAAATACCTATTTACTAGCGAAATGACATATGAGTAACGCCACACGATAACCGACGTGTGGATGCCCTAGAAAAATAATTACGTTTAATTAGACTTATTCCGTTGTTTTGTCATTTGTCATTTGTTCGTGCGGGCAACCGATGTTAAATAGCCTACAAGATGTAGGTTTGTTAAGATTGCAAACAGCACCAAAATCCTTATCAGTCTAGGCAAATAAGCTGGTCGGGTTGGAGGTTAATAACGAGTCCTTATAAACTCGCAATCCATCTTTATTGTAGCAGTGAACGAACTGCCGCATTGGTGTATGTCATTTATGAACACAGTTGCTGGTTCATAACGCATTTTCTTGTGATGCATTACAAATCATAATAACATATTCAAATCGAGAGATATTTCTCTGAAACCGTAGTGCTAAAAAACAACATTTGTGAAACAACGCATGAATCAATGAATATAAAAGCATTTTATAACGGCGGCCTATGTTTCCCAAAATTTATTCAAATGGCACCGTGTGATTTTATTAGCCATAAATAGAGCCTGTAACATGGTATATTCTATCAATATCTGGCGGATGAGGAAAGATACAATTTCTCCTACATAATCCCTGTGATGTATTAACTCTCATAAATGTATCCGTCCTACGTCTGTTGCGGGAACAATGAAGTATCGGTAGAAATGTTCCCCAAGTACAGGCCGTGTCACAACAACTAGTATACTGCGGCAACAAACATGTGGAGGTCGTACCTGTGTACGCTCAGGGAAACAGTATTGTTTGTGTACAGTGGCAACAAACAAGTGTAACTCGTCCCTGAGTATGTGTATGGATTCAGTATGATGTCCCAGTAATATTGCGGTGTAAGCCGTCATGTTTCGTACAGTGGTAACAAACAAGTGTAACTCGTCCCTCAGTATGTGTATAGATTCAGTATGATGTCCCAGTAATATTGCGGTATAAGACGTCAGGTTTCGTACAGTGGCAACACACAAGTGTAACTCGTCCCTGATTGTGTGTATGGATTCAGTATGATGTCCCAGTTATATTGCGGTATAAGACGTCAGGTTTCGTACAGTAGTAACAAACAAGTGTAACTCGTCCCTGAGTATGGGTATGGATTCAGTGTGATGTCCCAGTAATATTGCGGTGTAAGACGTCAGGTTTCGTACAGTGACAAGACACAAGTGTAACTCGTCCCTGAGTATGTGTATGGATTCAGTATGATGTCCCAGTAATATTGCGGTGTAAGCCGTCAGGTTTCGTACAGTGGTAACAGACAAGTGTAAAACGTCCCTGAGTATGAGTATGAATTCAGTATGATGTCCCAGTAATATTGCGGTGTAAGACGTCAGGTTTCGTACAGTGGTAATCGACAGGTTGAGCTTTGGTTGATTTGGGTTTAACGCCGTTTTCAACAGGTTTTCAGTCATATTACGGCGGCCAGTTCACCTACTCATGTGTTTTCTGGTGTTCTCTCACATTAGTACTCCACACAACATGCTCTCATATCAACTGGCTGCTTTTCCATATAGACTGTTTGCCCGTTGGTGAAAGAAAAATGACGCATGTCACAGTGACTTTTGTCAAACTTCGGTAGGTATGTTGGCCGAGCTCACACTTCCTTGGATTGACAGACAGCCCGCGTCGCTCGGATCAACATGTCATCCCTCAATACGAGGCCGGAAACAAGTTTGTTGTGCAGTGGTAACAAACAAGTATTACTCTATATTCTATCGTCGGTGTATTAAGTCACAATACACCAAATCATTACTTCTTTGTTTCCGTGTAAATCAACCATTTTTAAAACTCAATTGTCACACATTCTAAGCATTTATCATATAAAACACCCTATATCATTGAAAAGACTTACCTCTAAGCGTTTAAAATAATCCAAAGAAAAATGTGAACATATTTACCGTCATTATGGGCGAAATCGGGCTGGTTTGTCACGTTTTCTACTTCACTTTCAAACACGGTCAAACTACTAAAGATGATCAAATCGGTCTATCATACCCATGTCATATGCACATTTACAATAAATTGAAACTCAATGTCATATTAAATGCATTCTGGTGATGGTATACAATCTGTTTACGCAAACAAAGTTGTTTTATGGACCCTTTGGTAGATCAGCATGACCATGTAGTTGGCGTAAATTGTCCATACTTTTGTAAATGGTGTGTTTTTTTCTACTACGGCAACGGTTACTAATTAAATGTCTTCTTAAGTTAGTGTTTATCAACACATTTAACCCTTAGCTGTAACAATTACTTCCATGTTTAGATGTAGAGCATCATTGACAAGAATTAGCTCTCAGCATTATGATAATCTAAAAAAGTAGGGGTCATGTATTATGTAAAAAAGAAATCAAATGATTCCCGTCATTTTGCATACAATAGGGTTTGGGTCAAAATAGGTTTTCCATATACTCTGTGTTTATCGCCAGACAACGTCAACATTCCGGAAAAGATCCTTTAGATATATATAATTAGTTTTAAGTCAATGTATACAACTAGGTCTAGACATTTACGGTTTTAAATTTGAGATGACAACAACTGAAGATGAAAATGAGAGTTAACCATTGATGAAACAGTTATGTCCCTTTAACAGATGACGCAAACAAAATAATGGTAGACATTATTGTTGTCACACAGTATTCACGACGGCTTCGTGACTTACTAAATGGATCAATCAATACGAATATCGATCTTTAAAGTGACATTGCCAGGCATGTGTGTATAACTGACCTTTATTCCCTGTCAGACGTGCAGACGCATTTGAGTTAACGGCGAAGATTGAATGATTGATTGATTGATTGCATTGATTGATTGATTGATGCATTGATTGATTGATTGATGCATTGATTGATTGATGCATTGATTGATTGATGTATTGATTGATTGATGCATTGATTGATTGATTGATGCATTGATTGATTGATTGATTGGTTGATTGATTGATTGATTGATTGAATGATTGATTGATTGAATGATTGAATGATTGAATTATTGATTGATTGAATGATTGATTGATTGATTGATTGATTGGGGTTTAACGCTGTGTTCAACCATCTTTCAGTCATATCAAGGCGGACACTTCACCTACTCATGCGTTTCCTGGCGTTCTAAAACCAGTGATCCTCACACTTTTCCACCTAGACTGTTATAACATTGGTGGAAGACGAATGACGGTTGTCAAAATTACATTTTGTCACACTCCGGAAAAAATGAGGCCTAACTGTGGTTCGAGCTCACAACCACTGGAGTGACAGCCCGCGTCGCCACCGACTGGACTACCGGGACTCGGCGGCTAACGGCGAAGAGATATGTGTTGGTGCAAACATTTAAAATGCTCGCTGTTTAAATATTTCCCATTTACAACAAACCTGCAACATACGACTATGAAAGAAGACCCGCAACCTATTTGAAACTCTCTTAAAATGAAAGTATGCTAATTGATTTCATTTAAAAATGTTGTGGCAAAAGGAAGTTGATCAGCGTGAGCATTGTCTTCTTTATCCATAATGTTTTCACAATTTCTTCTTTATACTATTTCTCCACTGCAGATTCGTTGCAATGCGTCTCCATTCAAGAAAGAGTTATAACATTACCATTATGTTGATAGGGAGAATGACAAATCGTTCGTTTGAAGAGAGTGTACAGTTGAGCTAACATCAAAGTCAATATAAATAGCCATTTATATCATATCTAAAGAAAACCTTAGACACAATATGAGTCGCAACACACAACAATCGGCCATCGGTTTTATTTTCTCTTATCCTGCTCGCTCTGTCCGACTTTAACCCTTTCCCCTATACAATAAATCTGCAGCAATCAACCTTGAAAACAAATAAGCAACAACATAAACACTCTTTAAAATTGAAGGTATGATTGTTAAAACAGAGTCAAGTATATTGGTTTTCTCATGGAACGGCTCATTTCTGATTGTTTGGTGTTTTTTACGCTGCGCTTTCAACGATGTTTCAGTTATAACACAGCGGTACCGGTACTACTAGACCATTTATCCTGAATACAAGCCAGTCAGTAGTAAGTAAGTAATACTAACCCGCAATACTGAGGCCCAAAGAGGGCATCCATTACTAACATCTTTTTTACAACTCTTTGGTTTGACCTGGTCGGGGATCGAACCTACGACCTTCTAAACCCGAGCAAACGCTGAACTGAACCATACCCGTTTCGATTAGCATATTACATGTACATGTAAGAATCACGTTGGATTATATAAGTGGTAGGAATTTAGTGGAATAAGTGTACACTTCCCTACATGCAGACACTTTCTGACATATTTGCAGCAGACGATTATTGAAAGCACTGTGGCAAATGGAAAATTGCTAATAATTATTAAATTCTACTTTTTCAAAAATGTTTTCGATTCTATGATTAAGCTTTCGTCAATATAGGTTTACACTGATGATTTCGAAATCGTCTGCCGCATATTGAATGTATGTGGGAAAGGGTAACTTAACTATAGACGCTTTCTGACGCCTCTGTATCAGACGGCTTTTTGAAAAAACATAGTGACAAAAAAGGAATTTCACAAAACGTGCAATTTCTCCTTTTGACACAATGTGTTCCACTTTTAATCATAGGTCATCCATTCAATTAAAGAGATTTTCCATGATTTGACCAAATATGTTCAAAGTCGTCTGCTGCAGAATTGTCGTATGAGGGAAAGGGTTAATAGGCGTTATGGTGAACTTGCATGCATTGTACTTGTAGCATTGGTTTTGGATCACAGTCGTTCAATAGCTAAACTATTTCCAATATACAACACATTTGCAGCAGACGACTCTCAAAATGTATTTGGTATATGGAAAATATATTCACATGAAAGTGTTATTATTCAACAATATTGAATGTGTCGAAATATAGGAGAGCTAGCTCTTTATGAGCAGTTTTTGTGGCGGCTGGTTTGACAATCGCCACAATGCTAACAAAAACAACAACAACGAAACAAAATGTATATAGTCAGTTTTGTACAGTCGGTTGGATATTTCTGCAAAACCAATTTGCTCACTTCCGTTAAACCGTCATATATATATATAGTTCCATCAGTGATGCAGGGACACGATTAATAATGATCATGTTAGTGCTACTTTGATACCGGATTG